>SJOL01001445.1:0-35525 GCA_004794785.1 Opisthorchis felineus | reverse complement strand
TCCGAACTTCATACAGAAACCGAATTGGAAGGGATCGAAAACGAATCCGTGTTTGCTGTCTACGCCTCATCACATGATCTATGGCGATCAGGAATTACTGCAACTTGCTACGAGTGACCAAATCTGACACATCTACTCGGTCTTTTTCCGATCAAATAGTTTCGTAATTTAAACTGCGTCCTTTTGTTTTATGAACAGAGAATTCACGTATAACCTCATGTATTCTATAAAATTTGCAAACTTTCACAACCGCATTTGTAGTCAGCTGTGGTAGTCATTGAGAAGGGTTCTTTTTTTAAATTAAATGGTACAAACCTGCATCGTGACCTTGAGTCAAGGTCGCCCTCCTCTCGCAGCTCCGGCACTGAGGCACAAATTGGCGTTTATAAGTCGAGAGGACGTAGAGATCGGAGTTTATTTCGAATATTTCATCTGGTCTTATTTCAACATGGCTACGCCAACATTTCCACTAAAGGAAATGTTGTTACTTAAGCTATTGAGGAATTCCAGGAGTGACTTGGAAGTATCCTCCATACAGTGCTATCATAACTGAAGTGAGTTGGCACTGGGAACCGTAGATGACTTGGGAACAATTCTATTACAATGGAGGAAATAGGAAGACTCATGGCATTCCCGTCCTCCTGACAATGAAGCGTGATTTTATACGTCAATATCACTGAATAAACCATCTCGCCTGTCTAATTTTGAACGTCCCTGTGGTGTGGCAGCCCACCACAGAAACACAACGGTTGACTGGTAAGCTGGAATGTAATGATACGATATCGTAACACAAAAATATTTCATCATCGCGGAGAGTTGGAGAGTCCTACTTTCTACTTGCTTTTTTTTCCCCGGTCAATTTTCGGGTCGCGGGTTCATCAGTCGGTGTAAAGGGACCGTTGGACCAGAGTGTAAATTTCCGCCGCCATGGCGCAAGATTCTACGTCAACATCCACCCTAGTAGTCGGCGCCAGGTTCACACGGAAGAATAAAAAATCTGGATGGATTTCACCTCACTTGTCCATGCGCATATTCCAGTCGGTCTCACATTTAATGTGTTTAATTTGTTTCCGAAGAAGCGTCAGATTAGGACAGTCCTGAATCCACTGTGTGTGTTGGTTTTCATAACCTCCGTCATTCTGATGTCATCTATTGATTCAAACACTCCCCAACTCATCCGACTTGAGTACATTTTGACTCACTAGGTCTGATTCCGTCGACAGGTATAAAAATAACTAGATGGCTTAATTGACCTAATCTTTACAATGGCTTTAAAAACAACAAATAATGAGAAAAAAATATGTGCATGCTTTCGGTGTGATGAGATTAACTGCAACCTGAACCAGAGTAAATCCATCTGACGGCACGACCAGTATGCAAATCCTGGTGAACAGTCTATTCGGGGAACACATGCATGTGTTCGCATTGCGTAACCAGTGAAATAAACTGACGAACATTTTTCACTATGCGACACACTCGGGGCCAGAGAAACACCAAGGTTTCGTGCATACCTTCAAATCTGTCAATTGGTTTATTGGCCTTAAAGTTGTACACTTTCGGAATCTGACTAAGTACAGTACAATCTGGGGTCACTCAGGTCTGGGTTCATGGTATCCGCTATGGGTTGGCTGGCCAAACGTCGAGTGAGTCGTTTGTGTTCCGATCATGACTTATGTTCTACCTGCAGGTGGGGGGGGGAGTTTGTGAGCGAATTTGACCTATTTTACCGTCAGGATGAGTTAGATTACGGTTATGTTGTCTATCCTGGTGATCCATCACTCCCCCTATGATAGAAGATATTCGCCTCACTTCACCGTCCACTTTCACATAAAACTTGCTCATCCCTGTTATCCGTATACATGGTAGGTTTTCCACCGTTAAGCAGAGTGCAAGTACAGTTTCTTCATGGTATCCCCTTTCTTAACATCCGATGTAGTTTGTTCAGATGCTGTGCCCGCATATGGATACTGACTAGTCCGATTTGAGGTCGCCAAACAGCTGGGTAGGCCAGCTTTTCTCACCGAAGAGAACTGCTCCTTTCCCGAAGTCAGACTGTGCTGGAAAATTTATAATGGGGAAGGGGGGAGACAGTGAGACTGTGGAGTCTAAGGGTTGAAGCGTTTTACGTTGCGTGCAACAGCTAGAACCAAATAGCCTTGTAGCTCGAGCCACACCGTGTATGGGTATAAAGTACTTATCGCAATTAAGAGAGTAAAAACCTATGCCTGACGGGGACTAATTCCATCAGTTATAATCCGTTGAAGTTGGCGCCCCAGTTTCCAGTCGGTTAGTTGACTGAAGCGCAGTCGGTTGTCATGTGGATGCCAATCGTACATCGCGATCACTAATCACCCCAATATTGAGCAAAAGCTTCCTGATTTTGATCAACTCTGTTTTCAGACGTCTTTCTGTCCATTCTCCGCACTTCAAGGTTTGAAAGTCCTTGTGTAAGGTTTCCTATTTGAGAAGAAATGAGCCTGGAGAGAGCTGTTCGGTCAGTGATGACTTGAGCTGCGATGTCTACGTGATTGACAACAAGACAGCAAAAACTTCATTTTTTCCGGGCGGAACACTACTCATAAGGTCGCTAGAAACTCTCCGACGGCACACAGGCGTTTTCGTCCTTCTATGGGCCCATCAGGAAGGCGCAGTTATCAAATTTTCTCTTGAATCAACCTTATGTTTTGCTTGAACCCAAACTACACGAAATTCGTCGTTAAAACCAAAGTAATATGCAAATGAGTGCATTTAGCGAATACCGTCCGATTTGGGTTCAAGTAGAACACATGGTTGACTGAAAGGAAACTCGGGGGCCGAGTTTACCTGGTGAACCGCAAGAAGAGGGAAATCTGTCATGGACTATCAATGTGTCTTCAGCAACGTTATGAATACTATGTTAGATCTAGACAATGTATTGCGATATCTTAAATATCGTACCAACTGAAACATGAGNCTGCAAGTCCCAGACGGTCTGAAGATCGCAAGTGTATCATTTCATGTCGGAATTCTATGAAGTCTTCCGCCCCAAAACAATATACCCTGACTGTTGGTTTGTTCGCTGAACTGAGCCATTTGGTTGCAAAGTTTAGTCATCATTCGAGTTGATATCATCAGTGCACAGCAAACTAAAAGTGCGTAGGCGTTGGACAGTGCTTTGCTTGCACAGCCCTCCCCAAATGCAAGGCTTTTCCCACATCGGGCTTTACTATTGACAGCAATGGCCCCACTCATTTTCTGAAAACATAGTAAACTGTGGTCGTCGATTTGTTCACTGAGCTGTGCAATTTGATTGCAAGCGTTTCATCACCAATCGAGGTGGCATCTTCAGTACGTTGTTAGGGAGCGTAGCGTTGGAGTGGTCATGGTAAACGGTGTGTAAGCAAGAGTCTCAGGGACTGTTCCCTATTGCTGAATAGCATTCTAGAGTTATCCCACTAGGCTGTCGTCCTCTGTGGACAGGACATGTGAGGTGTTTTCAAGATTTTGACCAACGGCATCCCAGAAACGTTGCCGGTATCGGATGGAGTTGTAACGAGGTGATTAGAAAACGGGTATTTGGTTGTTGGTGTAATCCGCCTTCCAGGTCCCACCATTCCTGGCTGGAGATATCGTAAGAAATGGCGGTTACCCGACACCGGTGACGTTCATTCTGTCAGTTTCTTTCCAGGTTGTCTGGTTGAGCACTTGGAGGTGTAGGCACCTCAGGTGCATGCGATAGGCCAGTACCAGGTCCTCTCCCTCACCCACTCTTTTCGCTCCTTTTCTCTTTAAGACTTGAACCATAGCCTAATAAACCTTGTGTCTGTACGGAATTGAAAAATCTTTGTCAACACTGGTGTTACTGTCTCTGATGATGTTTATTGGCAGGCCAAAAGTATGCGCTGCATAACGAGAGCTGGAATAAACGATAGTGAATATTAGCAAACTTATGAGTAGTGTATTACGTCTATAAAAATATTAGCCCTAGTTTATCATCACTGAAATTTGACAGTTGTCAACAGATATCGGATTCGGCAACATCTCCTTCGTGATTTTTCATTCTATGCCAGAACATCTGCTTTCTATAACTCGTCTTTGTCTTTTGGAGTACCTCCGGTATTCGATGGTTAACAGCTCACCTTCACTCCATAGTAAGTATAATATGAAGCCAGCTGGCAATTTTGCAGAGTGAAATGCATTGCCAGTGAAGCATAAGCCTACACTTTAGGCGTTTGGTACCATTGCCGGTTGGTTCTTGACTATGCACCCTTATTTACAAAGGCCAATCAAATTCATCCATGTTCGCGACGAATTTTCCTAATAAGTCAACGAGGACAGATAGGCTCAGTGATTTTTCTGTTTTCCGTTCACTCCGGTGATGTTATTTCGTTTGGTTTCTGGTCATTCAGGAAGACAATTTCCAAATGCATTTTCCTCTCAATTCAGCTACATAGATAAACTGCGCAAAATGAAGGCTCGAGACGTGTGCCTGATTTTGGCCGGTCCAGGGGGTGCGTGTTTTCCGGAGGTTAAAGTGTGTTAATAATCTATAGCATCTCGTCTCGCAACTACTCCTAGAAACTAGCGAAATACACTCATTTGCAAACAAATTTGGTTTGTCGAGAGACTCACCTGGAACCCAGCTGAATATTTCGTTTGGAAACATCATAAACGAGAGATTCAGCTGGGTTCCAGGTGAGTCTTCGCAAAAACAAATTTGTTCGCAAATGAATGTATTTCGTTGATTTCGTGCAATTTGATTTCAAGTAGAACATAAGGTTGACGGAAACTCGGGGACTGCGCCTACCTGATGAGCCCCAAAAGGGCGAAACCGGTCGTGGGCTGTCGAAGAGTTTTCAGCAACCTTATAGGTAGTGCATTACGTACTCCTAGAAACCTTTACGAGCTAGCACGAAGTATGATTCCCTAGTTTCTCCAATTAAACCGGAGTTTGTTGCTTCAGGTAGGGGGAAGGAGGTAAATGACAAACACATTTCTTCAGAAGTGCTCACTGACTGACCCGTAGTCATTGCGTACTTCCCACCTAGCATCAGTTCATCCGGAATCTCACATACCTCATCCGTAATTTCCGGTGAGCTCAGCTGGTACCTGGTATAAAGGTCGAGAGGCCATTCGTCGATGTATTCGGATACAGTGTCTCCATGTACTTAATCGCCTTATTTGTAAAGATGGCCCAGTCCTCGTGAGTTCCATCACCGACCATTAGCGAATTTGCTGAGTAACGCCATGGTTCTCAAAGCCTCACATATCAGTCCGATCTCACAGCTTTGAAAGAATGGCATTTTTCTTGTGGAGTGAGACTTCCGGATTCTCGTACATTTAGAGTAACACGTGCATTATCGAAATATAGCCTTAAGACGACGATCCTATGAAAGTTGTCAGATTTTCGCAACTCGGAAACAACAGTGTATTAATCAAATGACAAAAATTGCAAGACATACAACTATTTCGCATTACTGTTCCCTTGACGTATAAAACTGACGGTTCGTTCCTTCTTGAACATCAAAATACCACGGTATCTTACTGTGTTGAGATGGGGTAACAGATCTTGGCCCAAAAATTTAATCTAACAAAACGCAGAAGAAAGACCTCATTCGGTGTCACTGCCCATAGTCTCCCGAAGACATATACAGGCGTTTAGGGCTGCTACACCAAGAATATTTAGCATGATGCAATCCGCGAACAACGGGAAGTTGACCGGTGTTCAGACGCAACAACTCGTCAGACACGTTGACGTTATCATTTATTTTGTATGATGGCCAAACCTCCCTTCAGTATATACCAATTTATAAATAAAACAGACATGGACCAATTTTTCTGATACACGGTCGAGCGTCCCCGTAAGGTGCGCAACCATGCCTCTACAGGCCTGAAACAGTCATCCAGTCTGACATTTGATTGTTGATCCATGAGATTTCTTTCAAAAGACAACGTGCTTTGAACAAGCGAAGTACACTTATCTGCATACCAATTTGGCCTTCATGGGAGACCCAACTGAATCTCTCGTTTATGGTAGTTTTCTTCAACTGGATCTGCTGCACCAGGCTGCCTCATGCTTCAGTTGGTACGATACGCCAGTATCGAAATACATTGTATAGACGTAACACACTACTCTGACTGTATTTTCCAGGGTCAACCCAATGACAGTGTCACTTCCTGGGTGGAACAACCGACAGTGAACTGTTGTTGCGCACTGAAATACAGCGGTGAAGCACACGTCACCGTAGATCGAGAGACCTGATTTGGAGGTCGTGAGTAGCTGGTCAGATGATTTGAAATGCGTGTTTATTTTAAAATTTATGCGCGTTACTTTTTGGAAAATCAAGAGCTGATGGCCCTATTTCGTCATACTCATTGTTGGATGATTAACCAACATGTGAAGTCAGCGGAGATTTAACAAACGTAGTTGTGATGTACGGTTATTTGATGGACAAATTCATGTTTGGGAAGAGGTTATCGTAGAAGCAACACAATTTTTTGATACCTATCGATCAGGCATCCCTGCAATATCATGCGTGACCGCCGTGTCTAAAAATCCATGAAGTTTTGTCCCACGTAACGCAGTGTATGAAAAGGATCATTGATCTAGTTAGCTCCGGGCCTCCCATTCTACCAGGCAATCCAGAGCGTGTGGCCGGATTGCTGGGGCACAGCAGTCAGCTAGATAGTTGAGCTTCGTTAAGTCGATAATCCCATCGATTGAGCTCACAGAATAAATGTTCCCAACTGACAGGACCATTCAGCCAACACGCAATTCGGTAGGCATGTGGCCAAGGAGTCTACTCTAGCTGTGGGTTAATCGGCCGGGGTTAAATATGAAGTTCGGTCGATCGAACAAGGCCAGAGTTCACCAGGTCACTGTAGTAACCACCCACAGTAGCCAAGGCGACAACAAGTCATGGCACGGGCGGATGTCGCTAATCCGACTGAGACCATGTGACCCGAGACGCACCATATATACTGGAACACGATTCTTTCGCGTGAACAAGCCTTTCCTGCTCTGTCCATACGAGAAAGCCAACCAGCAATGAATAAGCCGATTGAATCACATACGAAATGAAAGAGAGACGATCATACAAGACGCCAACCAAGAGCACTTTTGTTGGGTCTGGTTTCACGGACACGGAAATTTGATCAGGCCGTTTTAGCTGCTGCCTCAAATGGCAGATAAGTGTCCGTTCTGTGATGATTCAAGTCGGACTGCATAACACACACCTTCATTGACGGGATTTTGCGAGCGCCCTGCCCGGATTTGACGTTTGGCTTACCTAATGGTGTCTCACCGAACCTAGAGGAAAGTTTGGCGCCACGAACTCTTGCTAGGCTTACAGATTTGGTCGTCTCGTACACCTATGGAATTGTGCATTACCAAGTCACATCGGATCCCTCAATGACCTTGCTGAACTGACTCGGGTTCAATGTAATCCGTACAGAGCAGGTCGTGTTTGTTGAACATTGCCGCAGCAACTTCTTTCATCAGTCTCGGCGGCCTGAGTATGGACAATGTAGCTACACAGATCGAGACATCCAGAGCTGTTTTCGTCGAACTCCGACGCTCCTGGTGTCGGCCTGATACAGGTTGTCTGTCATGGGCTGAGAGTACATAGTATTCCGCTATAGGAATGAGAAAATTGGCCTTTGAGAGAAGATAATGGAAGGTTTTCCGGGTCTGACGGCTGATGCCGCCGAAGCATTACGCATGCCAGCAGTGACGAGAGCTGTTGGATGCTTTTCGGGAGAGGCTAATCACCCTGGAGGGATGTTCATCCTCCATAGGTTATGCTTGTTTGGTCACACAAAGACTGTTCAAACCTTCTGTGATCGCCCCAAGAGCTTTTTGATCTAAAAGGGGTTCATTTGTGCTCATCTGTAGCTGACCGCGGTAGTGGTGACTGAGCAGCGTTGGAGAGATTGCTGAAGCTCACTAACAATGCCCGCGTTGGGTGAGCTATATTCCAGAGAGCCAGCGATGCATAAACGGGCGGTAGGCGAAAACGGTGGTCGACGTCTTCGGTGACTGCTGGCAAATCTTTTGTCATGTGAACAGCACACCCAACAACGTTTATCCTAGCTTCTTGGTTAACTGGTTCTCAACAATCGAGCGTTTGTCGAACGTGAAAAAAGACTCAAGACCGCTGTATCGGTTACCGGGAACTGAAAGAGAAAACCAGGATTCATGTAACGTTTCGACTTCCCGATAACGCCCTGCATGACCAAAGCGTGCTCTCTCCATCTCGGTGACTGGCGGTCTTCAACACAAACCCCAATCTTACAAAGAACTCCCCGTGACGTTTTCCTGGCCCCTTCTACAGGTCTAAGGATGCTGTGACTAGTCGTGATCGTTACAGTGATTTACAGACAAGACATGAGTACCTCGTGCATTGGTGCTAGAAACGTTCTTCTCCCTAATGTTCTTTACCCCACATTAAGGCCGTGATAATAACTACCCACTGTCGATGGCAGATCACTTTAGGCCCAAAAGTGCAACTCAGAGTCACCCCTTCCACAGACATTTTGAAACCAAAATCAGCTGATTCCCTTTTATTCCCCGCTAAAAGTGCCTTTCTCTGGTACTATTCTCTCATTCACCGACACTATCTCCAAGTGTCCTCGTCAATTTACCAGAAGGTCGAGCTGCACTCGCTCCGACTACAACCCTCCCCCTATCCGACAGAACTATTCGATTAAGTAAGAGCTGACACCTTCTTACAGAAAAATCGACCAGACCTCAATCGATAAAAGGATTTTTTTATTCACATGAAAAACAAAAGTTCATCTCCACAAATAGAGACGTGCAGAAAACGGTTGGCTGACCACCGGTGCACGCGCTTAGCAACACAGGAGATCGGCATACAACCAATCGGTCCTACCATCACGACAATCAATGTTTTGTATGTGAGTGCGGGTCTCACAGAGAGGGAATAAAACTGGCGACGAGGGCACGACTGGGTATGCGCAACAGATCGAAAAAGAGTGGATTTGGTTGGTTGATTGGTTGACTGATTGACCGACTGTGAGGTCAACTGACAAAAAACGGACAGACCGAGAGAAGTAGCGAGACGGAGGCGAGTTGCAGCCGAAAAAAACCGGAGGGTACAATTGAAACAAAGAACGGGAGCCGGTCGTGACACGAAAAGCGAATACAAAGAACCACACATCATCGCTCTGTTTCAAGGTGATCACAAAAGACCACAGAGATAAGAAGGGCCGACAAGTAAATGCTCAAAGGTGGAGATAAAAAGAGCGTCACAAAGTCGATTTAAACTGGCAGCATAAGTGATTGTGTGTGTATCTGCTGGACACGCAATGTGCTGGGCTAGATCGGCAAAATACCGGAGGAAATCTCTGTATGAGCGCACGGGCTGGCGTAAGGAAACGGGCACGGGGAGCGACTTGCACATGAGAAAGGAGACGAGACATCCTGGCAGCAGCAATTCCGACTGACGAGTGTCTTGCGCATACAAAAAAAAACATATTTGAAATAAAACAATGAGGCCAAAAGGAAGTAGGTCAGGTAGAAAAAAGCAGGCGACAAATGTTCTTCGAGTCGAATACAAAAACCCAAACACTCTCCAAATAGATATGGTACGAAATTCATAGAAAATTCTTCCAAACTTTTTGACTATCGTTGGTGCCAGTGAATGCAGAGAAATGGAGTCGTTGGAAGAAACAGAAGGTTGGAGAACAATAGGAAGAATACTGAAAGAACAGTAGGACCCCCGCCTCTCCCGAAAGCAGCTGGGAGTCAACAGGCGACAATCAATGATAGAAACTGACGTTGCCAATAGTTGGATAGCGAGCGCTGAGTAGAGAGAGAGTAGGATATCAGGAATTCAATAAAACTGAAGTATAAAAAAGGAGAATTCGAACATATTAGATAAAAGACAGTGAGAGTCAGCCTGCCATATCGATGGTCGTGTAAGGTTGGAAATTAAAGAAAGGTCGAATCGAAAAAAATATATCAAGACAAGTATCCGAAAGATATATATGTATATGTATATATATTTATTGCTTGAGAGAACGACAATAAGTTGAAAGTAGTTATGAGATAGAATAACAGGAAGCAAAGAAAAAAATATTAGTATAGTGTCGTGAAAAGCCTATAACGGATGTTCATCTTACCTAGACGGGGATAAGAGGGAGGCAGACTTAAATGGCTGCCGCTGCTGCTGTGCGCGTGTTCACGTAAAAAACTGGTCAAAAACACATTAGCCACCATAAGTGGGTAATATTATACTCAATATTGCTTAAGGTTTGAAGCAAAAATCGATAAAATGTGCTCAGCCCAAAAGGAAACTAAGCACCTCAAAGAGCAATCGGTCCAAAAGGTTATTTATTCATCATGCTATCAGCAAGGAAGAGCCCGACGTTAGGAGATCACGGAAACGAAGGCTGAATAACGGTCAGCTGAGTTAACACGGACTGGAGGACGGTCTTGTGGACTAGTCTCGAAATCACGTTGGACATACATGCTGCATTCCAAATGAAACTTTGGAGACGATGTCTACTAACAACCTCTACTGCTGTTCCTGTGACATCAATTCCGGTGGATAACCGTGCAAAAACGGACAAGTAGGTCCTTTGAAGCATTCGCCCATCTCCCAGAATTTGCAAGTTACTTTGGTCAAGTCGTGAGCGAATTCACAATCCTCTTTTTTGCAGTGCCCGCGCAAATAGAAACTGCAAGCTCGGCGCCATTTGGCAATCACCGGTTTCCCTCCGACTTCCGTCGAGTTCACGGATTGGTGCTCAGGATTTGCGCTGCCACATGTACTGTTGTTGCTGCTGCTCCTACTACTGCCGCTGGTTGTGTTACAACCGCCAACAACCGAAGATGCTTTGGCGGCCGAGTGGCCCGATGAGTTCGGAGGAGAGGAGGTAGTAGTGCGAGCACTGGTTCCACCACTTTGTTGCTGAGTTGACAGGCGCATCGCGGGAAAGTCTGCCGAGCGGTCATATTGCATGCGTTTCTGATTTCCAGTAGTGCCGTAGCGAAGGAACTGTGGAATTCAAGAGAAACGAGAAGACCAGAATGACAAAATGACATGGTTTCGACGGGTTGGGTTCAACAACATTCACTACATGCTCTCCTATAAATTAGCACTGTTTTAGTCTCCCCGAGGAAACAATCTTATTTTCATAAAGGAAACTACCCAAAAGGTTGCTGAAAACTCTTCGACAGCCCACCACCGGTTTCGCCCTTCTTGGGGCTCATCAGGTAGGCGCAGTTCCCGAGTTTCCGTCAACCTAATATTCTACTTGAACCCAAATTGTACGCAATTCATCGTTAAAACTAAATTAGTTTGCCAATGAATGTATTTCGCCAACTGCGTACAAACTCGGTTTAAGTAGAACACAAGGTTGGCCGAAGAAAATCTCGGGGACTGCGCCGATCTGAAGAGCCCCAAGACGGTCGTGGGCTGTGAAAGATTTTCAGCACCCTTATATGAGTAGTGTGTTCTGTCTAGTTTGTTCCTCCCTTTCCCCCGGACTGTTTATCTTTGGAAGTTCTTAATTTTTTTTCAAACGATTATAATCTCCACATTTTCAAGGCTCGAGTTAATATCAATCTCTTCAAGCCTCTGTGAAGTTCCACAACTACACTTTACTTATACACCGTTCGTTTTCTACATACTATGGTATTTTTCACGTCGTTGGTTGTCCCATGTTTCTAATCGGTTGGATCCTATCAGTCTTACTGGAGGCGTCTGACTATCGGTCCTTCCTCTTACTGAGCGGGCCACTTTTGTAAGTTATAAAAAGGCTTCCTCGTATCGCTGAAGCAACCGGATTCCATAAGTTCAGAGCCGAACTTTGCTCACAGACTGGACAGTCACTCACATGACTAGCCGAACCAAATTTGCACTGGTTTCAACAGTCCTAACCGATACCAGCCAGACTGACTGGTTTTCTCTGCTCCGAGCCGGACGATGAGACATTGAAAAAGTTCCAGTAGATTTCTCATCATGAGGCATAGAAGACGCCATGCAAGAAAGAGACTGAGTCAACACGACCCATACAAGCAAATGTCAGAAAAGATGCTACAACAACTGGTTGCTCGTCCATCGGATATTGCCCAGCAGCTACTACCTACCTCTTGTAGGTGGAACACGATCGGTCGAGTAGAGGATTTGGAGTCCAAAAGAAACGGGGTTGGTGTGTTATGGCGGCTGGTGTTGAACGCTGCTGTCGAGGTTAGCGGAACCGGGGCGGTGGCAGCTTGGTTAGATTTGGGCAGCAAATAAGATACCGTTGGTTCTGATAGACCGGCACCAGTCGAAGAGCTTTGAGGGGCAAGAAGACCTGGGTGACAAACGCTGCCAGAATGAGGTGGAGCGTTTGCCCGTCGGGTGACCCTATGTTGTCCCCGGCCTTGCTGGTGACTAGGCACGAAAGGTGTGGCATTCGCTGAAGCATTACGATCCACAGGGGATTGACTAAACCCGTCGAAAAAGGGAGCTCCCGTTCTATGATCGACCAGACAAGCAGGACCAGTGCACCCATTTGTTCCATTTGACAGTCTGACATCAATATCTGTGAAGCCCGGGTATGCAGAGAAAGGGATATCAACGAGGCAAGTAAAGTGTTGAACAAACGGTCGAATTACGGAATCAAGCGTGAGCGAGGATAGGTATTTGGCACTAAAGGGGGGTCAAACTCACAAACATTAAAGCGGTCACATTAAATAGAGTTGTTCCGAAAATTCTATCTCACTTCAGTAGTCCCTGTGTACCGAACACGCCTGGAAGCATAACCCACTGTGACCGATGAATCAAAAACGGTCCAGTCAGGCAGAAACTTCTTTGCTCGAGCGAGATTCATTTCAGCCCTGTTGGGTCGACCCACAGTAGGACTTGATTCATTAGGAAAAACTTCGCAAATATGGTTCATTTCTGATGCTGGAACATAACCAAGTTACTCACATGATGTGCTGTCAGAATTGTTTTTGTGGTTGATTTGTCCCACGTGTATTGACGGCGGCTCGAACAACCAGCTGGTCTGGGATTGTAATTTGTCATTAATTCTGTCTTGACAATCACGCCAGGTGCGACCAGTTTAAAGTTTACCAGTTACATTGTTGACCATTCTGGGTAACGATATGCAATCGTTCCGGTTCAGTCTGTTCTCCGTAGACGGGCTGTCAATATGTTAGTTTGTTCAGCTACACCCGTGAGCGCGGTCATCGAGTGTTCATGAAGTCAACATTCCTTACAGGAGATTAGTATCCGGTGTCCCAGTGCCCGAGCGATCTCTCCTGCTAACGCTCACATGGTTTCCATATTAAACACTGAAAAATTCCTCCGCTTCGAGACGCCAGTTTCTGGGATGGGAGGGAATATCTCGGACACGCAAATCCGTAGCTATCTCAGCTGCATGTCGGGGTCGGAAAGTGTTCACAAAGCTCTTTTTGCCCAGTCCTGTGCCAAAGGAAACGATCGCGACTCAAACAGCCTATGACCTGGAAACGAAGTATGAAAGCACTAACGAGTAAACCCAGTCGGGTTAACACCTGCAGCCTCTCCGAACGAGGACCCCAGGACTCGACGGCCCCACGGCGTGGGGTTACCGAGCCACACGGAATTTAAGCTGAGACCAGTGCTCTACAAGCCGACGGTATTATTGGCCAACAGTGGTCCGGATTTGGGAATTCGTTCTTCACTCATCCAACTGAGCTTTGACTGAGGGCGAACTTGGGTTTCGGTCATCCAATCAGTAACGCTCCGTTTTAGTCAAGACTGCAAACAAAGATCGACTGACTCCAAGGAGCGAACATATCTGAACATCCAACGGAGCATTACTGTTCACTCCAGCTAAGTCCGTCTAGCATCATCATAGTGGCACAGCCACCTGTACCGCTTGATACGGCAGATCAGCAGGAACTAGCTGAGAATTGACAGCCATGGGGAAACAGTTATGACAATTTTTTTATAATGAACAACTTTGGAAACGAATGAGCGACAGCTGGAGATGTTCCAGCATGCGATCAGTGAAGCTGCCACTGTCGTCCTCAGTTTGCTGACTCCCCAGCCGGAAGATCCTGAGGATGCATCACTGGTGCTTGCTTTCTTCCAACGCTATTGTACAAAACCTTCGAAGGGTTCCAGTTCTTTAAGCGAAACCGTTTAGTTGGTGAATCCATAGACCAATAAGTGGCTGTATTGCGAGAACTGGAGAAATCGTGTAATTTTTGCACGTGTGTGAAGGAAACTCGCGTTTGAGACCGCACTATACTGGGGACGGGGAACGAGGACATTACGAAGCTGAAGCCCGCTGAAGTGCCAACAACGGGACCTTCCGCAGCGCATCAACGTTTGCTGCAGAAAACCATATGCAGTATTTATCAGCAGGAAAACCGGGAGCAAATTTAAATACTGTGGCGCAAACAAACTCAGGCAACTGCAGATTCTATACCCCTAATGACCATAATGAAGACACGGAAACATTTGCAGCGAACGCTGATCACATTTCAGAAATACAACTATCAGTCACCTTAGCAACCAGGGACACAGGTGATTATTCATGACACTCTACCTAGAACAGGTATCCAGGAGTCTGAGGGGTCAGACCACAAGTTCGAGGTCGTTTTCACGACTGATTGGAAAAGATAAGCTGACTATTATGGAGGAACTCATACAACCGATTGTACACTGCTGGCCTATTAAAAAACAAGACTTCCCCAATACGTGAGTATCTTCTTCAAGAATCCCGACCAACGTGCCGTCCAAAAGGGAATCGCTTAGTTTGATTCCGAAATATTAGAGAAAGGGAGTACTGAAAAAGCTGCATATTACGCACTCCGATAGCGATAGCAGCATTCTGAGGACACGATAATTAATTAATTACACCGACGGACATGGCTCAATCACGCGGTTAAGGGGTGGGCCCTGCATCAAAGCTATTACCTTTTATGTGTAGTTCTCGTTTCTTTAAACAACTAGACGGATTCAACACTGATTAGGCTGGTCCTCCTCCAATGTCTGGCTATAGGTCGTCTGTTCTGCTATTTGTCGGCTACGGAAACTGTAACAGCTGAAAACAGCGTACCCTTCTTAGTACATGGTCTGTAGCTGAAAAACTGAGACGGTTTCGTTGTGTCCACCACAGACCTTTTATTTCACGACAACCAATCTATGCCGAAGAAAATTGTTTCTATCGAAGGGAGAATTCTTCTGTTCCAACGAGAACAGTTTGTCGAATTTGCTCCAGCCTTTTCGATGAACTATACCAGAGTTGCTTGCGTGCGTACGTACGTGAGTGTTGAGAATTCCAACTATGCCTGTCTACATGAGGCAGTAACTGAGCCACCTGTCAATATCGATTGGTAAGCTCAAGTGTGAAAAACGTTCACTTTTGTGTCAGCTGATCATTCTCAAGAGAAGAGGGTTCAATTGGTAAACACACAGACAGGCAACTAATCCCGGTATAGTCGCAGTATGATACACAGAACGTGAGCGGATGCAGAAATGTGAACTATTTAGCACAAACGGGTCACGTGACCCGCACTGGACTGTGTAGATATTTACGGGACAGATAGACATTTTGGAATTGTGCAGAGGGATAAGCAGGCTTCTGACCAAACTGGTGTTGGCCTGTCTTCGGAAGAGTGTATACAGCGTCAACACTGACCAAGAAGTTTTCAGACGTTACACTGGCATGGCACCTGTTTTAAAAGCTCACTGGGAATACTGGCGACCCAACTGAGAATAAATAAGCGAGCATAGAAACGACTCATACAACATTCTGAACTGGATGTCAATGAAGCTGATCGCGATGAAATAGAGAAAATAAGGCTTAGTGAGAGACACGAAAGCAGCGGATCTAGCCATCCAAGAAAGCCGAAGGTTAAAACACATACTTGATGTATCCCAGGTACCGGAGCCATTAACTGAGGTGGAAGGAAAGCAGGTAGACAGCACACTCCGACGGCCACAAATACCGGGGGCCGCCGTGTTTGACTGGGGCTGTTGGCTACAAAACTGTTCAACATCCGTCGATCGAGGCGTACAATTGAATGTGGCAAAGTTATCCTGATTGATCACTAGGGGCGTTGACACAGGCGTGCTTTGAGTTGTATGATTGGAGCTCATTCCACCAGGTGGTGGCTGGGACAAATCTTTACCCGCATGAGTGGTGTTCGTCAGTGGTTTAGTCTCTTGGCTCCACTGGGCAGTAGTCGTAACAGCTTCGTTCAGACCGAGCATGCCCATACTGTTGAGAATGGCATCCATGTTGATGCCATTTTTGGCAAGTTCACCACGGTCTACAGCAGCAAGGATGGCCTCTTTCACTTGTGTCGATCGGTTGGCACCTTCCTGCAGCGCGCGGACAGCACATGCGAAAATTTCGCACCACTCAGAAGCAGAAACTTTTGTGTCCGGATACGAAGCCATTTCACTTAAGGTCTGTAACAAACGCATGGTGGGCGAAACATATGTTGTGATTGAAAGCTAGGCGCCTTGTTGGTGTAAACAGACAATCTATCGAAATTGGCCCAGGAAGCTGCACTGCAAATGCTATCTAACATAAGTAATACAAATTATGGTAATCGTTCAGATGTAACACCCGACCGATGCACACAGCCGGCATGCCACCTGAAGGATGCACGAGGGCTGGTATACCTCCAAGTCGGGAGCAGTCGAGATCCTGTGGTTAGGTTCGAACCTCGAATCTTCCGGTTAGTAAGTTCGCGCCACCTATCTCTAGATCACCTGTCTTATGTGGACTACTAAGGACCAAAAACGGATTTCCTAGTCAATTACTACCTGTGTGACATGCCGTACAGGATGGGATCCACTGAACCCTTCAGTACAGGGCTTCGAAGCTTCCTGTATTCGAGTAGACTATCAAGACGGATCATCAGTGTTCTCGGTCTGTCCGAGTAAGACATGGCGATAATTTTAATCGGCCGATTCACATTTGCTTGCCTGGTCGTCCTGGTTGGAACATACAGCTTGACTAATATTGCACACTGGTGACATACACATCAATGAGATCAGTTTCCTTAGACGCTAGTAGATGAAAAGCATGGAGAATTATCGTTAACATCAGTAATAAAAATTGGAGCTTGATGTTAAAAATGTGTCGACTTCTTTGGTTGGCTGTTTACTGGGAGCTGCCTAATAGCAACTGCTGGATGCATCTGACCTTTGGGCGTGTGCTAATTTGTCGATCCACTGTATCAATTTGAGCCGGACACTCGAAAGTGTATATTCGGGTGGACCTGTTTGAAATGGTACGATACATTCCCGAAGGCTATCACCAAGCTTGTGTTGTAGGAAACCCGCATGCCAGTATCCGTTTGTCCACCAACTTGAAAACCTTGAGTAAATGATGGCTTTTTAGGACCCGGTTGGCGTGACCCTCTATATGCCTGAGTAGAGAGGCGGTGAGATACGGTTACTGGTCAATATCAGTGTCCACCCAGGTAGCCTGAATGAGCGTTGGGTGGTGCAGTGACCCTATCACGTTCTTGATAGTCTTCGCCCTTCCCCATTGTTCTTTTTCACAGAACGTAGTTTCAAACACAAAACTGAGTTCACGGCGGTGGAGCACCTGTGTGCTGGGCAGGGGTGCTGCTTACAATGATGGCAATGGTGAAACATCATCCATTATGGAAATACAGAGGAAGAACTGATAGAAGTGGTTACCTCATTTGTCTTGGAGGAGCCGGATCGATTAGGCGCAGGTATTCCGGGACAAAAATGACTGTAGAATGAAACACATAAAAAAGGGGAAACTATGTGTTTTCGATAAATACTCTCATTTGCACACGAATTTGGTTTTAACAGGAGACTTAAATGAATCTAATTGAATAGTTTTCAGCAACCTTATGAGTAGTGTGTTAATAAAATATGCAACGGAGTTAAAAGAGTTATAGAAATGATATAAATCGTGGGAAAAAACTAGGACCGTACTAATCCTGTTACCTTCGAAGGATACCCAAGTGCTGACTTGCTTGAAATAAACAATCAACACAAACTGTCTCCAATACATTCCACGCCTAATTAACTGTTTGGGGGATGTTTTCAGCCGGTGTAGTTGGGCCAAACATTCAAAAACCTTGCAGATACGTAAAACAGTGTAAGGGCACAGCGAACTCAAATACTGAGTCACTTCCTGCTGCGCGTGCAATCAACTACACTCAACTGAAAATGGAAGAATGAAGCATGAAGAAAACGTGACAACGGTACCACCAAGAGAGGTGGGAATACTGAGCTAGCATACGCTGTTTAACCATAGCCCCCATTTTCAGTCTGCGCTACTGCTCAGTTAGTTTCGAACCGTACATTACTAAGCTACCGACCTAACCAAGAGCAAACCCCCTAATTTTGCTAGGTTGCGTGGCCACAACTTTTCTGCTGCTTCAAGGTATCGTTGTAACGCTTCTGCTCACCGTGGAAAAAAACAGTCACTGGTAAACTGTGTCATGGACCGTAGACGTGATTGTACAAGGAAATCCCAACCTGGTAACGGAAGATTTACGCCGTTGCATTGGCTGAAAATCACGTTCCATACTGCAAACGCTAGCACATCTTGTTTGGTTAGACTCTTCAGAAAGGGATGGAGCTGTCAACGTTTGCTCGCTATTCCTTGATCACACAAACGTGTTTACCAGTCCCAATCGAGTCCGTTGATGCAGCTTTCAGCTGATAAATCTAAGCAGTAGTCAATGGTAAAGTTGCCAACTACTCTGATAAACAAAACCAGCCACGTGTCCGTAGTACCGACGACATACTTCAGCAGAAATGACCAAATCATTCGCTTTACCCTCTAAGTTCCTGTCCCCCCCCATTTTGATTCACTCTTCTGTTGTCAGTATGCTGATAGTAGACCGACTGACTATGCCTATCGAAATTCAGAAAATCACATGCATTTAAAAACCGAATTGAGCTCAAGATAGCTCAGTGGGTAAGGCGCGAACATCCAACTAACCTGAAGGTCCGTGGTTCAAAACCAACCCCGGCATCTCGAATGCCACAGTCTAGACTGGGGCAACCCGGCAGGATCTAATCCCTCGTGCTTCCTTTGGGTGGAATGCCAACTAGGCATACAAGGGGTGTTGCAGCTGAACGAGTAGTATGAGCGGTAGTAGTAGTAGAGTAAAAATCGAATTAGCGAGTTCGTCTAGTGAAGTCCCTTCATCCGTAGTGTTCCGAATTATCAACTATGGTCGTTGGCTTGTTCGCTGAGCTGGGCAATTTGATTGCAAACGTTTCATCACCAATCGAGGTGACATCATCAGTGCGTTACCTTCGACGGACAGATATATCAGCAGCTGAAAGGGACTCCAATGGGATCTCCAATATTATCAACTATATTGCCTTCCTCTTCAAATAAGACATGCGGAACCGTCACACTTCGGAGAACATCAGTGAATCGAAACCTACAAGTACGTCCAAGTTACTCCATCAAATTGCCTCACTTATTCTTGAGAAATACAAAATGTTTTCGGCAAAACTAGAAGGTCCGCTTTTCACATGCTAAGAGACAATCAATTTTATTTGTAACTTGTTTATTAGCTCTGTCCTTCCTCCAAAGGATTTCTTGGAGTGCTTTTAGTGAGACCCCCAGTTGATCACACAGCAAGTCCAAGAAAAAGGCATCCAAAAGAGTATGCGATCTCATTTTGGACGCGCTGACACTCAGTTTTCCTATCGAAGAAACTGCAATAAAAGTTCTCTCAGCAAGAATGGGATCTAACCTGGATATAAGAACATACAGATGCCCCAGGTGCGGATGCGCCTGCATAGTTGCGCACTACTCCAAAGTCTCGTAAAAATTACGATTTATCTACTCAATCACCGAGCTCGACATGGCTCAGTGGTTAAGGCGCGAACTGACTGATCGGGAGGTCCGTGGTTCGAACCCAACCTCTACATCTCAAATGCTACTGTCTAGGCAACCTGACAGAATCTCGGCCCCCGCGCTTCCTTCTGGCGGCTAGGCACCAAAGGGGCGTTACAGCTGGATGATTATTGTTTACTTTTTACTCAGTCACTGGTTCCAGTTCAGTATTGCATACGAGTATTGCACACACGTTCCCAGCAAATCTAAATTCCCGCCACCTCCCGATTTCCAGACCGTAAACCTCAACAATGCTTGCTGAATCTGCGCACAGCTCAGAGGCTTTTTCAATAATCAACGGATCAAATTCGTAATGCACATGACCTAAAAGATCATTCTACAATCTTAATGAATATTTCGTTCGGTAAGTGAAGCCAATCAATGCTAAAAAGCTGAGAAGTAGTGTACATTGGTTTCATCCTTAATGGGAATAATCAGCATTGCGCATCTTACGAAACTCTAGAGAGTCTCGAACAAACAACCTTCCGGTTAGTAGTTTGAATAATTAACTGTTCGCCCACGAGTGGCTGATCAGCAATGTGATTGACTCGCAGTTAGATTGGCTTTAGCACTGCTCATCCTTGAATCACGGGATTCACGTGTTGACTGGCTCCTACAGTTTCTGAGGAAACGTTAGGGCTAGAAATGTCGGGGGGATAGCCATTTACGTATTGATCCGCCACTTTGTGTCCGCGTGCCGGACAGGGCCACTTAATAGCCACACCCCTCCCAGTGAGGCCCGAATTCTGCACTTTCGACGTTTAAAGACCAGTAGTTGATTGTGTCCTGGGCATTGGTTGGCCTTAGGAAACACGACCGCATCTAAACGTGTGTCGTATGGGTTGTTCTTGTCATGACTATGGACAAAACAAAACCAAAAGATATCAGATTGCACAGATTGGCTCCATGCCTCCAGTGTTGCTCCGAATCTTTCAGCTGAAACATCGGTGTTTACCTGCCATGCTACTGGAAGGAATCATGGGGGCTGAGATACTGCCAAGTTGTCCAAGCCCAGACATGAGCAGTCGGATGCCGGGTTTGGGTTCGAACTACGAACCATCCGGTCAGTGAGTTCGCGGCCTAAGGATTAAGCCATCTCGAGGTCCGAACAGCCTAAACATAGCATCAGACAGCACCAGCCTTTTAATTACAAAACAAGACGAGTTTACCGGGTGCGTCAGTACTAATTGTACAACTCGTAAAAAAATGCACAGTGCCCGCCCTGGTTTGAAGTGTTTGTTCACAGAATTCGATGTCCGGTTGACGGGTGGCCCGGAATAGAATCGAGGAAAAAGGCAAAAACAGATTACCTGAGGCCGCAGTTCTGAAAATCACGGAAACTACGTTTCTTCTCTAATGAATTATTTTCTGTGGAAGAGACACCTAGTTTATCGATGCTCGGACGCGCGAATTTTATACGATTGTTTCCTCAAAACGGTAGTTTGGTGGTACACTTTTCGCGCAAAAAAATCAAACAGTTTCAGATATGTCGTAAAAACCACGAGAGAGTGGGGGTAGTAGAAGACGTCCATGTCCAGGAAATTCCATTTTTAAAACACATCCGGGCGAGTTTTGTAAGCTAAAGGCAAACTGACGATTTTTTTTTACTGACTTCCACATACCTTGACGGATGATCAGCAGCGGTAGAAGGCATACAACGTCGAGGTGAAGTTCAGTTTATGTTGTAGACCACTAACCGCTCGGACTGAGCAAGAAGCCAACTAGAAGCAATCGGAATGATGTTAATCGGTGTGTGTGTGCGTGTGCGTGTATGTGTACGTGATGCACCCAAGATGAGTTGAGAGAACGGCTGGCCAAGCTCAGTTGGCACCAATCAATACGCAAGAGCAAGAGTAAGGATTGCCAGAGAGGCGAAAAAAAAATTGCAAGTCTACTTTCGTAGTTGTAAAATCAAACCGGATTTGTTCGATTCAGACGCGTAACCAGACACAACACGGACATACAATACTGCAACGCACCTGGTGCGGGACCAATTGGGCGGTGTTTGTGATGTGCACGACAGGATCGGCTGAGAAAAAAACACTCTGATTTCGGCTACCAAGTCAGACCATACGAGATCAGCTGAGAGAAAAAACAGCTAGACAGGAACAGATGATTGCCAGCCAGCCGGCTCAGGTAGACAAGAGCTTCTCTAAAATATCGGTCCTTGTTGACACACACACACACACACTTCAGTCTCCTCTAGCAAGTAATTTAGTTTGCCGAAAATAAACAATTTGGCATAGACGAGCAGGAAGGGAAGGCAACCGCGTTTAGCTGACAAATATGAGACACCTGAAATTTTCCAACTGCAATTCACTGGAGAAGGGTCGTAGAAGCGTTCGTTCCATTGGAAAACAGATAAAAACGCACTTACCGGAGTATGGGGGCGCATCCGGTGTTAGCTGCAGATGTAGAATCACCAAGTACCATTGTGCTGTCTGATGAAGCCATGCCCACCACATTACCAGCCAGTTGGTCCGAATAGAGCGATGGGCCACCGTTGGAAAAGGCAGTCGGGGAGATCATTTTACCGCTACCAACTCCGCTATTAGATAGTTCCCCGTTGGTACAGAGTGTAGGTGCACAGGCCGTGTCTTTCAGCGAGGAAGCACAGTCACCAGCCAGAAAATATGGTCGCTGTGGTTCACTGGTCGAACTATGGTTGAGCCGACTCATACACGAAGAGGACAACCAGGGTAGAGTGTTGGTGGTGTTGCTCGGCTGTAGATGAGAATAACGTTTGAAAACGGATCATTTCGAGTGGGTCAAGGCGGAAAAGATAAGTGGAACAATTTCTGGACGAATCCGCCGTGGTTTCCGGTCGGCCGATGATTTACCACAACTGTTCATTTGATCGTGAATGGTGTAACATACGGCTTGGTGATCTACTAGTGAGCGCCGGTGGTGTAGTTAAATACTGCTAATAATAATATAGTAATAATAATAACAATCGTTCAGCTGCAACACCTTTTTGGTGCATAGCTGCCATGCCACGCACGCACAGCAAGCAAGATAGCTGAGATACTGCCAAGTTGCCCAAGCCTAGACAGGAGCAGTCGAGATCCTGTGGTTGGGTTCGAACTATGGACTCTCCAGCCAGTAAATTTGCGCCTGAACCACTGAACTATCTCCAGCTCGGTGGCGTTGGTAAGCGAGAGGACATTTTAGCAGTAATCCAACGTTATTCGGAGGGGTGTAACAGTGATTACGGCTTTATGTACAATTGACAGTATTTTCATAGGTTAATAAGACTCAGCTGATTCAACACAGAAGGTCAACAGGAATGACATGGATCAATACAACCCAATTTCGGATTATACTTTGAAAAAGAGTCTAACAACTAACATTAGCCAACACGTCTGCTTATTGTAACTTTGGAGCTTTTGTGTTTCAGTACTGGCAAACTGGCCAACACCCTACAACGCACCGACAAACTTCGAGGATGGCGGCCTCTTGGTTTTTTCTGTTAGGTGAACTAAAAGAACCGTATGAAAACTATTGATAAAAAATTACAGTTGCACAGCAATGACGGTCTTTGTTGGGCTGACTCGCCAGTGCATTGTCCCAATGCGTACGAACAGTCCCATCCTCCTCGGGAGCGTCATCCGTTCAGATCGTGCGAACTCGTCAGGTCACGACACGCACAAAGACTTCTCTGTCCCTCGCCAACAGAGCCAGTCCACTGGTGTTAGACTATGCAACCACTCCCAGATGAACTGGGCCGAGGTCATGCGCGTGTGGGGCTGTGACTAGGACACGCCAGAGGATGCGAACAAAGACATACATACCCAGCATGTCCAACATTAGCGCTCCGCACACACACACGGAGGGACGAAGATCGAACAAAGGAAAGCACTTGATGGTTGAAGCTGGGTTGATTAAACCGGAAATTATTCACCTACGCGTGGGAGTGCAGTGCTTTGTTCGCCCTCGCTTCCATAAACGTGCACATACACAGACACGCGACAGGGTGTCGAACAAATGAACGGGCGAACGAGCGAGCACATCCTAACCGGTTTTGCCATTTAGTGTGCACAAGGGTGGGGTGGTATTAGCAGCAGATTGCTGCATGAACTGTCCAGTGGACTCGTTGATTGACGCAGAATCGGGTAATCTAGGTGGTGTGGTATACTGCTGGGGTCCTGATGGCCAGAACTAGGACAAGACTAGGACGAGAGAAACGAATGGTGGTGAGTCATACCAAATTTGGACTCAGAATGGGTAACCAGACAGAATCATCATATTCGCACGACACTGTTGGCTCTTCTAACCACGACCAAACACCAACCGCAAAACACATGAGGCGTCCTAAAACAGGGTCACAACCCGTGAACCGACCTAAATACGCACGACGAAGTCCCCAGAGGAACAACAAAGAGAACACTTCTATTGGTCAAATAGGTCTCACAGAGCCGTAGGTCACAACACTGAACCGAAAAGGAGTGAGTGGATAGATGCATTCCTTTGATACAGATTCATTCAACACACGATCCGACCTCATTATCGAGCGAGGGCTGCTCCTAAGGATAGCATCAATCGCTAGCATCATCGCCTAAGACTACACGGTTAAGCGTCAGTGATGCTTTCAATCTAACCTAATACATCATTGAATAAGCGAAGTGAAGAGTCGTCACCCGTCCACACTTTCAGCGGACACAGTGGAATCCCTCAACAAATAGGTACGTCACCTCATGGACGTAGACATGTCCTTCCCCAAAAGTTACTGGACAAACCGCTGATCCCGGACAATGACGGAAACAAGACGGAAACAACTTTAAAAGGGATGTCACATCCACAGTCGCTCACCGCGTGGACTTGCGACCGAGCAGTGGATTATGACATATTTGGAGAGAGAGGATATCCCGCGTATGTGAGAATTTTGGCTCCCCTCATCAGTGACTCTGTGTGGGGTTCTACGACGCATTGCGTACGTGAAGATAAATATACGAAACTCACCGCATCCTCCGCGGCAGTTTTGCCTTCTCCAAGTGAAAACTTCCCCGAGTGTAGTAGCAGTTGTTGTGGCTGTTGATCAAAAGAACCGTAACCACTGGAGCACAAATCACTAGAGTCGGCGGACAGCATCAGACCATCATCGTTCACTCCAAACCCAGCGTTGAGTTCATGTGGATGCACAATCTCGTTGAACCGATCCAAGGAATTGCTTATTAAATGCAGGAGGTCAGTTCCTTCTAGGTCATCTTCATCTACATCACCCACAGCACCGGTACCTGCACGTTCCTGAGAGACCGCAAGACGTAAATTGCGTGAAGTACGGACGCTGCTTGGATTGGTCCTTGTCGAGTTTGGTACTTGAAGGTCGATCGCTTTAGACAGACTGGTTACGTGTTTCGCCGTTTCCTGACCAGAGGAATCCCATAGCCGGGGCTAAAGTTAGGCAACAGAATAAGAGAGTAAGTGGGCAGGAAGCTTATTGCTTAATTCATTTTAGCATTTTCACATGAGAGGAATAAAGTCGAAATGGTTGGTCTATTGGTCTCCGCCTTACGGAGCTAATGAACGGAACCTGGACGCCTTTTCCCCTTCTACATTCTCCCTATTTTCAAGCATTCTCTTCCACGTTCAAATGAACCCGAAAGCCAGAAGACACTCTGTAGATTACCAAACATTTAGTTCAATAAACATTGCGATTCTTCGGGACAGTAAACAACTGAGATGTCTACTGGCCCTCGGGAAACTGTGCAGAGTGATCCGAAACAATAAAGTACAAGCTGGCTAATTTTAGATTCCACCCCGTCCACATACCAAGTTGGTTCGTCGCACAGCTGTCACGACAGCCAGGGTTACCGGGGATGGGGGGAGGGGGTGAGCACACGATTGTGGGAATCTCAATAACCAATATCTCTTTCAGTTTCAGTGGTGTATTGCTTTACCTAAGAACAGCTTCAAGGGCAAATACCTGCGTCCGGAATGTGGAGTAAGTAGAATTTATGAGATTGAGTCTCCACCCTAGATCCAGACTGACCGCCCCAACATGACCGGAACTGGGCATATTGCACGTGCTCAACGAACGATAGACAGGCATACAGACTGAAGAAAAATTGGCCATTCGATAAGCCGATTCAGAGTGAGGTCTATGAACTAGAGTGGAAGTATCCCCGCAAACAAATCTAAAGTACTAGTGGAAGAGCTAAGAAGCCACTAAAGAGACGAATCGAGCAGCGTTATGAAGTATGGTTCAAGAGTGACTCAAAATGACTGTCAGACTTAATTAAGAGACGACTTCGATCCGATTGAAATTTCAACTGCGCTGCTGTGAATCCTGTCCCCTTTCAAATCTATCTACTCCGATGAAGCGTGCATGGGTTGATAATCGCCACGAAGTACTTTTTCGTCTTTTAAGACTTTGACTGTTTGGTACAATTAAGATCAGATGAAATCTATCACAAGATGGCATGACAAACCTTCCCGAAAGACGGAAATTCCAAGTTTTATTCCGCAGGTCACCTAACGCTCAACTCACATCTATGGTTCCAGTTTCCTTTTTTTGTACCCCTAGAAGGCACAATCCTCAACTGACAAGTTAAACCAGGAAAAAATAGCTCATAATTCGAAAACATGTGAGAGCAAGACTCCAGCACAGGTTTTTTTAGCACTCTTCTAATTTCCTGCGAGCAGAGCACTGCCTAGGTTGTCGTCCGCCTCTTTCCACGCGATCCTCATCGAAGGGACTGACGCTTCTGGAGAGCGAGACTACGGCAAGGCAAATCAATGGCCTGAACGAACAGACCTGAGCAACAAGGACTCCGCTTGCATACGCAAGTAGCCACACATCGATTGTGAAGGGATTCGTTCTAAACTGTGACCTCAAGCGACATAACACATTCATGCAGGCATTTAGTTTGCATACGCACGCTAGTATGGTACAGAGTATTTCTGTCAAGCGGGCGCCATCGAACGCAAATGCAAACAATCAATGAATGCAAAAGTCCATTCATGGTAAATGAAACGAGATACACATATATACATATCTATGGACCATGACCGTACTAAACTACTGTGGATACGGTTATCAGACCGGGCGTGGGTTCACATCCTCAGTGGAATAAACGTGCGATATTGAGGAATATAGGTGGCTCGGGTACGCTACTTGGTTGTTGGCCTGTTCGGCCAGCTTGGCAACCCAACCACATTACGCGAAAGCCAACACAGGACCAATCTATCACTTTAGGACTATTAGATACTGTTTAGAAACCATATAAGCACAGAAAAAAGAGCAGGAATTTACCCACTCAACCCCACACTGACGATGTCACCTCAACTGTTGATGAAACGTTTGCAATCCAACTGTTATGCTCGGTGAACAGACCAACAAACATACAGTTTCTGTGTGAGAATTTGCATCACTCACCAAGTCCGGGCTACCAAATACGACACTGTTTTCCGAACTCGAACCTTGTCGTGACCGCGGAACACCATTGGACGAACCGAACTGGTTCACCGGAGCCGTCAGTTTACAAGGAGGATCGGTTGTGCGTAGTGTTGTTGTCGGTGAAGTATGACAATGGTCACCAAGTCCAGTCGTTAGTTGGGGTAAGCCGCCAAGGAAGCAATGGTCAGTAGGTATGTCTGCAGAGGACTCAAGACCATAACGTGTCGATGCTGTAGAACTTGGCTCCAAAATGCCGTCTACGAAGCCTTCGTCATCGGCGCGAGGAACTGGATGTTGGCCTGGGTTGTGCTGACGCCTAAATGTCGAAAGGATATGAACTGGGTAAGCAAACTGTGGAGAACGCCAGACGCTTAGCATGACAAAGAAATGTATCTTTGAGGGTCCTACTGTATTCGTCGTTTCATGGCAAAACAGAATGACAGAGGCACAACGTGATGATTTCTACTCATTCAGGTCCCGCCATTATCACCACTGAAAGTAGGCACCATCAACTGGCCAATAGATTTCACAGGTCCGAAACTCATGTTGTGACCAGTAAGGACCGGGGCTTTTCCCCATGGTAAAGTGCTCGGCATCGCTGGCGTAAGTACCACTTATGATATCCTATCCCCAAACCTCCCCCCTAAACCGGGTGTAAGCAAATTCCTGTGATGCGATGGTGCTACAAACGGGAATTAGGCTCTGATAAGTTGGAGCTGGAAAACAGCAGGATCCGATGACAAGACACTGTACTACGTAGAAGGAAGGCATGGACGCATCTTACAAAACGAACGGAAGGAAGAATAACGGCCGACCTCAGGTGCCGAAACGTGAGAAATTCTGTTACAATAAAAAATAATATAAGGGGAGCGAAATGGCTCAGTACCATGGTAGGGGTTCATAAGATTGTTAATCACGTCACCATAGCGGTTTTCAGCATTTGTTCGGGTCCGCAGCACACAGCCTAGGGCTCTGGTTAGGTCGACTAAACACAGATAAAGACGAAAAACCTGACAGTGAGATGAGAGAACAAGTGAGAAACGACAACTAAAAGCGTATGTATTGAAGCGAATCTTTCTTAGGTAGGCTTGTCGGCTTCTGGGCTCAATTTCGTCATTAATTCCGGGAGACTAGCACGTCCAGAAGTGTTTCAAGCTATCGAGAACAATATCTCTTGGTCCCAAACCAGTAGGCGTTTCTCTGTCTTGCCGATTTTGACCACAGAACAGCATAGAGAAAGATATTTGATGCCATTCAGAAGTCATGGCCAAAGGTATCATCTGAGGGTGATCTCAAAAGCCGTACTCCCGATTCTGCTCTGAACTAAAGCAAAGTATGCACATGTCGTTTAGCGCACTCCGCGTACAGCAACCTACACGACAATAGTACATGACCCAAAAATCCGGTATTGTATCCAAAAGAATGATTCGCAAGCGTTCGCATTGTTACCAGCAAACAGGTCATGACAATGTGTTGTGAAGTGTGGCCTGCATATCAGTGAGTACGCAGGTAGGCGAATGTGCTTTCCAGTCCAATGTCACATACCAGTGAGGTGAAACACAAAGACTATGATAAGAAAAATATAATGACGGGTACCCCCCTCCCCCAGAATAACCATCAGTAATGTATAGTGTATAGTGAACTGGTGCAACGGTAGTACGGTTGGTACATTGAAGAATTACACGAAATAAAATGGTTTCTGACAGTCTCTGAACTTTGCAATTTCATGCACTTCTGCGGTAGGAACTGGAGAATATCTTGAAGGAAAAACGAATAATTAATCCGTACATCGGAGTGTCTCGGTAACGCAATTTTCTCGCTTTTCTACTAATCCACACCTGTCAGAAACAGCTACCGGATCGTTCCCAACAAGGAAAGTATTCATCCCTTAATTGTTCTGACTCAAATGTACTCGAAAAATTCCACTCAAACATTCTACAGTTATCTTTCCAGTACTAACGTTTTCCAACTTCACTAGCATCTAATATTAGTTTGGGGACAGCCAACATCGGGTGAAGAATGATGACACTGATGCCCGTAGCTATCTACCTCACTGGGAAGGCAAGCAGTTGGGGCAGACAGACACAAATGTGAGACAACTCATCACAGCCAGGTGGTGGTTGCTGAACGAAAAGTAGTAGCGGAATTTGGGTTTCCAAAAAATCGGACGCGGTGTCACCAATGTCGGACGGAACGCAAGTGAAATAAGTCAGCCAGCCAGCCAGCCAGTTAACTGACGACCAAACTGATTAGACTGCAAGTGTGTTCGGCCACTGGCCGGTGTACTAAGCTTGTCCGTCATGCCATCTCGTGACACGCGCACATACATACACACACGTAGATGACGTAAATGTGAGGATACGCAAACAAACTGTTTATCTGTATCAGTACTTCTATAAAACACACAACAGTTGCTATAGACGAAATACGAAAATGAAGGAGGCACAACAGGTGGTTGGCAACTGGGGGCTAGGAGAGCAAGGGCTAAGCTTTCTTCGCTCCCCCCCCGCTTTGGTGGGTTAGAGTCAGGAAGAACCAAGAAACGGAGAAACAGACGAACCTACTCATGCAAGTATGAGAAAACACTCACCAAATAGAGGCAACGGATCCGAACTGTGCATCTTGTGCATTGCGCAAAGCTATAGACGGGAGGAGAAAAGAGAGCATTCATTTAAAAGAGGAATGAAAGGGAGTAAGCATTCGTAAGAAATCAAACATACGACTATTTCAGGATGATCAATGATGAAAGGGTGGGCGACCACTGTCCGAGCCTTCCTGCTCGACAGTAAACTAGTAGAATTGTCGGCCTGTTTCACATTTCAACGAGGTATATCACAATTATGGAGCGGTTTTCTGTGTTTACCAATGGACCAAACGATGGGTGGTAGGCAAGCCTGTTAAGTTAGCCAGTTACATCAGGGGACTCACTAAATCTGAAATTACCCTCCCAATGTCCACACCCCTCAAGTCACAGGTGTGGCGTCCATGCTACGGTTTACAATGGTGTGGGTGCGCCCCACAATGTTATACGAGTCCGAATCCTCAACAAGACATTGAAAAGCTACTGATGTCCAATCACCCAGGTCTCCGAAGCACTCATTGGGTATGGCTGGAGGTTGGTCACTTATGAGTAGTTGCGCGATTTGTTGAATTTGCATCAACATCACTCTGAGGAGAGCAGGAGACGGAATTCCCAGTCAAGAGATGTGTATACAAATGCTGAAGTACACTGGACGGTTCTTCGATATACGCGATGATCAAGCTTCATCCTCCGAATGGTGATAGGGGACCAGCTTCGACCGGACATTTTTACTGACTGGAAATGATCTAGCTGAGCCACGCGACCATAAAACCTGGCCGCGTTGACAACCGCTGTCCCCACGGACGAAGACCCATTATTTATGGGTCGCATACGGACACTTCAGGCGTTCATAGCGGACTAGCTCTAGGCCCATTTCTGACAGAGTGGTCGGTGAGCTGGACACGCAACTAGGACTGACTCTGGTCGCCATTGCATTCATTTCGTACCTGAAGTATAGTGGTGTAAGCAGAGAAGTAGTTGAAATTCCGTACAGACCAATGAAAATTTCTTCCACGACAATGTTAGCAGCAGTATCTTCTATCTCCAAGACTTATCTGTCAAACACTAAGTATCCGTTCACTAATTTACTCATTGTCTGATCAGGTAAGTATAGTCTGGGCCTGTACGTATTCGGTGGACGTGATATCACCCTATGCTCAATTACTAAGTCACCATTGTTTTGTTTATTGTCTGCACTCGTGATGCCCTTTCACCTTGTCCGATGCAATGACCTGACCAACCGTACATACATACAGGACTTGAGCTCGAGATAACTCAGTAGTTGGAGCGTGACTTACTGACCGGAAGGTCCATGGTTCGAACTCAACCCCGGCATCTCAACTGCTCCTGTCTAGGCTTAGGCAACATGGAGGTATCTCGGCTCTCGTGATTTGTTCGAGGAGGCATGGCAGCTAGGCATCGAAAGGGTGTTACAGCTGAACGATTATATCATTTATTTACACACAAGGTTCGTGGTTTTCAAGCGAATGTGAACTGACCGATCCTAAATTACGCACTCATTACGAACATGAAAAGAACATGTTTTGTTCAAGTTCAGCTACGTAAAATTCCCATTAGCACTGCAGAAGGGAGACAGCAAAGGAATAAAATAAACATCAAATTCCAGACCGACCACTTCCGGTCGTTCTTACGGATTAGAGACCGACAGAAGACATGGCTTGCGCAGAATCCACCGCTGTTCAGTCAAGGATGATGGTTTTACGTTTGAGAGTGTGCGCGATTTGAAAAAAACTGCAGTTACAAACGCTGGGTCGTCGGTAAAACGTATGGAGTGGTACTGGTTCTAGTTGGTTAAAAACCCGTTCAGAGAATGGTAACAAAGGCAAGCATCAGGTAGAAGTATGTACGTGGTAACTTTTCCCACATGGATGTCCGACCCCCCCCCACACACACACATACCAGAGTTTCACGATTTTTCTTGTCAAGGAAATTATCGTTGTAAAAGCTTACAACATATCCCAAAGTGGTGTGTGCTACGACTTTTCAGTCCGTCAGTTATTTTTAGTTTCTAGTTATTGAGACATGCGGAATTTTTCATCGTACGGAGATCAGACTTCCAGTAACGGCACTCTGGACTTCAAATCGCCTCTCCAGTAGGGATAAGTTTATCCATACCTGAAAGCATATGCCTTGGTGGTAGATGGCCTTGAAGAAACGTGTAACAGAAGCTGCACTACAGAGCGAACCACGATTTCTTGTTGCATCTGGCGGAACGTTTTGCTGTCACCAGGGGATGCAGTGATTTCATTGGAGTGATGAAATCTAGTCCTTGCAAACAAGTAAACCAACTTATTGGGTAGCGTAGTCAGCCTGCACCAGCGATCACGGAGCAAAGGGTAACTGTAATTCACCCGGATTGCAATGGTATTTTTCATTTCATGGAGGCGAAAAATTACACAGAGGGGTGGTCACGAGTCCACTTGTTATGAGGAACGTGCGCGAAAGGGAATGGGACATCTTTCATACCTCTATCTAGCATTCCTACGATCGATGTTTGATAACAGGACACACCCACTTTGACCTCAGTGGCATGTGATAAAAACGGCATCGGAGGCGTCCATGGTTCAAACGCTGCGCTGCTAAGTACCTCAAATAGGGTGTTAAATCTCAAGGTAGATGATAATCAGACGATTGGGGCCAGCAAACTTTTGTAAACAGTAAACACTGTCGCATTTCCGACCCGGACTGAATTGCCCAGGCACTGCGTGAGGTTGCTCAATGTGGTTAGTGCAAAACTCGGCGAAAAGCGTTTTGGAGCACGAACTTGAAAGGCAGGTCGGACACTTAATCTGCGGTAACCTTTACCCCACGAACCGCCAGACACGTGGCAAAGGTTGTTCTCGTAACTGGGGTTAATTTTTCTGCGTGTTGTTCGCCAATGAAAATTCCAAACCAAAGATGACACCATACCAAGAAGCCCCATGGAGGAACGCATTGTAAGGGCTCCCAAGCCTCTTGAACTGGTATGAAATCGCTTGTGATTTGTATGCGGCAGTCTGATCCTGCTTGTCACTCCGGCCACTGAGCACTCGTGGTGTGGAAAAATTTTCATGATCAAATACAGTGATATCCCGATTTCTACAAGTATCGCTTTGCACCAGGAAGGACGAAACTGTCCGTTTTTGACTACTCCCGCTGTTCACATATACTGACGCCAGGTTTCCCAAGTCTAGACAGGAGCAGTCGAGATCCTGGTGTTGGGTTATAACCCTCCGGTCAGTAAGTTCGCGCCTCAACCACTAAAACATCTCTATCTGAACAACCATGTGAGGCGTAATCGCACTTCTATGGGCGTCCGCGGCTCCGCACACCAGCGTTGCGATAAAGCAAACTGCGCGAGACCATCCATCAATTCGATGGAGACCCGTGGCAGCTATAATAAAGTAAACCATTGTTAAAAAGCTTCTTGAAGAAAATCAGAGAGCGTACTTAACAGATGGGGCAGCCTGACAGCATAAATTTCGCGCACACTGCCTGAAAGGACAAGGGAACTTCAAAAAACAGAACGCTCAGACTGAACTTGAAGTGGAGAGAACTACATTCTTATTCGTTCCTTCACCAACCCTAACGACGCAGTCAAACGACCGTTGCTTCCTCTGTTCACACTGGTGAATATTGTATGCGTCAAGGAAAGTGAACGGATTCAGTGGTCGCAACCGAAATCAAAAGCTCAAACTAGCGGACCATGTGAGGTCCCTGTAATTTGGGCGGTGATAACTCTCACGACGAAAGCGTGGGCTACTGTTTATCAAAACAAAATTGTTTTGTAAGAAAGTCCTTTCAAGAAGACACGGTGTTCAATTTTCCAGTGACATTAGAATTGTTACTGTGTCAAAACAACCAAGTCGTTCAGCAGAGGCCGTTTACAGCTGTACGGATACTAAGCAACCTTTAGGGAAGAAAAACGAGGATTTCGTTACTCCCAGGTTATCCAACCCTAGACACGTATCGCCCGGGGGTCGCAATAATAATAATAATAATAATAATAATAATAATAATCGATCAACTGTAAGAAACTTTTCGTGCCTAGCTGCCATGTTATCCGAAAGAAGCACGAGGGCTGAGATACTGCCAGGTTGCCGAAGCCCGGGCAGAGGCAGCCGAGATACCGCAGTTGGGTTCGAACCACGGACCTTCCAGTCGGCAAGTTCGCACCTTAACCACTGACTTGTCTGGAGCTCTCGGGGGTCGCAAGCTAGCACCACAATACATTATTCCCAGTGGCAGTAGAATATGTGGTTGGAATAACCGGATTTAAACGTTACTGACAACCCAAATGCGTTTACTAACCATTCCACCATCATGACGCAAAGGCACCGAAATAGGGAACCTGAGTGACAAATTTAAGCTAAGCTTTATTAAGTCGGATGGGAATACAAAAGCGGCCTCATCATCAGCAGACAAATCGAAATGAGCTCTCATACTAATCGAAGTAAGCTGTGCTTAAATTATTCCACGAGTCGAGGTACACCATTCTCAACACCTTGTGTTGGAATCAACTATGCAAGATTAAAGTGAAGAGACTTGAAACCTCGGCTTATTTCGGGGATATTAATTCCACCAAACAGCAATATCGGTAGATGCGGAAGGAACACTACGTAGAGAGGCCCAAACAAATTGTCAGTATACACGACATCACGCAAAAACATAACTGAATGGAAGGCATGCTGGGCAGCTGCACTGGAAGATTGTTCTCAGTGCTACATTCTTTGTGGCATTATTTTCCTTTCCATCCTATACTCAGCCGCTGTCCATTGACCTGGGCCCTGTTTACCCGGACAATCGAGCGACTAAGATTACGTCTCAGTTGCCGTTTTGATATTCTGTAGTGTGGTTTCTCGGAGCCAACCGGGAAGAAACAAGCAAACTAATGTCGAAACAGTGATCCAGAACTATTGTACTGTGAGAAGGGCAGAATGCGTTCATATCCTAACTACCACGCTTGTCACACTTGCTCAAAGTTGCATAGCACAGAAGACACTTTAAAAAATGTGAACTCGCGGTGCCGCGGGGTCACAAAGTCTCAGTTGGAAGATACTTTGACAATCGCAGAAATGATATGATTTCCGAGGAGCACATTTTGGGTGAAAAAGGACCGCTGTGGTTTCCGCGCGGGTAAAAAAACCCGGCAATACACCCTATGCACAGAGTTTTTCGGACGAGTTTGGGAAGCACGACCTACATCACCAGTGTTATCCCAGGTCACTGGATTCGTGGAAGGCACCCAGATCAAAGCAGCGACACCACTAGCATCGGTGTATCGTTGTCATCCAGCCGTAAGCGCTTATCTCAATGTGGATACAAGCAAGGCCTGAAGTACCAATCGACAAAATTCACATGTCCTAATCCATAGTTCGTACCTCAAAGATACACACCGCATTTGACGTCCGGAGTTAGTTCGGTTTATCGGCTATGAACCATGTACCAAGGATAGGCTAGTTCCAGATGCTAAATTTTCGGCTACCGGAAAATGGGAGAGCGAAGAATGGCACAGTTAGTTAGTCCGTCGAATCAACTCACTTGTTCGAATGAACAACAAACAAGGTGACTACGCATTAAAGGTGGCAACTTTGATACAGGAGTGCCGCTGACTGATTGATTGCGCCATGTATCAGTGTCATTTACCATTTTTGAGTCGGTCTCTCGGTCCCCATCCAGGGAGGCGACAGTTGTCAGCCTTAT
>SJOL01001436.1:6476-102700 GCA_004794785.1 Opisthorchis felineus | reverse complement strand
GTGCTGTCAAGATTTCAGGTATCAGCGCAGCACGCAATCTCACATCCAGCTGGCTAAGTGCATGTTGCTCTGGTTTGAAAGCGCGGCAGAAGCTTCCAGAATGCACGCTTCCCGGAAAAAAGTTTCCTTTTTGAAAATGTAGGTATTGGACGGAATCGTGTAGTCACTCGCTGTATGTTTGACCCGAGCGATGAAATTTAAATCAACATCTAATGTTGGGTTGAACAGTGCAGCCACTTAACACTATGGTACAACAATCAGGCAGGTACGAGGTTCCGCAAGATTAGTTTTTGATGAAGCTCGGGGTCGGGCAACAAGCTAAGCGTTCCCTCAACTGAATAAGTTGTGTGATTTCGATAAATGCGCCGTTTTGGTTTGATACCGTTAGCATACTAGTTCGAATGCAGGTGGATCCGTTTTGGTGTTGATGTTATTTGTTTAGGTTAACGGTTTGAAAGGAGTTACTGAGTGCATATTCGCCACGAACAATTGAAATGCCTTTGAACGTTACTTGCTGCTTTTTGCAAAGTTGTGAATAAATGAATATATAGATGCATAGATATATAGATATATATATTCATTTATTCACATATGTGTACAACTACGCACACATGCGTATGAATATATCTTCATACATCTGGCGGTTTAGCTTAACGTACAACAACTGGCCACAATTTCACATCCACAGCAAGGTTGTGTCTACGGTTCCGCACACTACCCTAACTAAAATGTCGTCCATCACTATTCAGGCATTTTGCAACAGAAGTGTAAATGTAACGAGATCCCGCGAGGGAACACACGCGTTCTTATTGAACGCTGATATTATACACACGATAATTCGGAACCGGTTGCAATGGAATTCTCACACGATTATTCTGTCCTAAATACGGGAGAGAAAGCCTTTTACTCATGGCATTTACGACGTATGAATGAAAGCTAAATCACTAGGGGCTTTTCAAATTTTTGAAGCGGTGACCTAATGCGGTTCGAAATGCCCTATTTAGACGGGGACCAAACTTGAAATTTTCCTCTGGAATCTGAAAGCGTGACCTTCACTGTTCGTTTAATTATTTTGAACTTTCTGAGAGGACAATCATTGCATCTATATGTAATGAATTGGTCGACAGTTAGGAAGGCCATTGAGATATTTATACTCAAGATTAGCTAGCCATTCTGATATGAATAAATGTGAGGCCAGCAATGCATATCCTTGATTGTGTCGGGCTTTGGACTCCACATATTTGACGCATGAGGCGAGCGCGTTCCTCATATTCAGCCAGCGCATGTTACACGCATTCGACTTTTGCCGGCTGGAGTTAAAATGTCTGTATTATGGAGCATCTCAAATGATTGACCTTATTTTTCAATCTCTCTTTTAAGTTCGTCGTTGTGTTTGGTGATTATGGTGTGGGAAAGGAAGTGCAATGTTTATAACTCTTAGCACAAATTGGTACTGTGAATTTGGCAGGCCATAACGAATCGCAATCTGTTGTTCCCGGATTGTCAACTATTTCAAATCTACCCAGATGGAAAACGCAGATGGTGCTTTTGTCCTTGTAATGTCTGTTCACGCTTTAAGTGATCAGGCGGAGAAACCAGCAATGTCAGCGCAAATTTACGACCAAATGCATCAACGGTAGATGCCCGCTCAAGAATCGCAGCACACAGTTTGCCACTTGGGAGCTCACAATTTGTTTACCAATTTCTACTAATCCTGAGGCGCGACGAAAGTGAGCAATAGCGCCTATTAACTTTCATAGAGGTTGGACGTTCACCATGTCCGTTATGCTTGCTCAGTATGTTGATGTCCAGTATGCTTGTTATTTCGCGGGGGTGTAATTTTCCTACATTCGCGTGTTTCGTGTTAGCTGGATCCTAACAGTCAGTCTGTGAATAAATCTTGAATAAGTCACCACTAAGTGACTTTCACTCACATGTTAGTTTCAGTCTAATAGCTTTTCGGAATACGAGTTCGCGCGGTCTGATTGCTATTTTGTTCTAAAAAGCGTTTTTTGGAAAATGATATTACTCCTATTCTTATTATTATTATTATTATTATTATTACTCATCATATTTCAAGACTTCTGACGGCTGCGTTATGCGCCTTCACTCAGGTATACACTGTCATCCATCTTATATCATCTACATAGATATTACCCGTTCTACTAAAGACCACCCTAATCAGCCGCACAATTTTTCGCTTTCGGTAACGCATACCAGTGAAATATGAGCAACAATGATCATGCGAGCTCTCACAAGTATATTTCAGATCTTTCAAATAGCGAAAGCGTCATTGCAATGCTGACAAAACTTGGCCCCGGAGCACATGTTCGGAGGTGGGTCAGTGTTTGAAACTCGTTAGCTGTATCAATGCAGCTGGATCAGCCGAGAGCAATGTTGCCATTCGGATGGAAAATGCGTCGGATGCGACATAATTTGTCCTGAATATTGCTTCATTTGCTATCATCAGGCAGGCATATTAGTCAGGAGACCGTCATGGACAAAATCTACCGTATTTGACATTTCACCTATTAATTCGTATGTATCCATAGCAATACCGAAAATATTTTGGGCCCTTTCAGACTTTCAAGGACATTTCAATTTTTCGCGGTGCAAAGGTATTTGATGAGTATACTCAAAATGTTAACCTGAACAAATGGGATCAAATTCAAAGTTCAACCAAAATGTCTTGAAAATACTATTCCTACCGTACCAGATAAAGTCATCTTGTTTATCTGAATTACACAACTCGTCAAAGTGGAGAAAGTTTTCGATTGTCGCCCGATTCCAAACTTTATCCTCAAAAACGAATCTTGTGGAAGCTCCATCTGACCTTGATTAAAATCGATTTTAATGAAGTTATCACGACTATCGTTATCGCGGATCTACGTTAAGGCCACTGGTGGTTTTACTCGCAAAAACACATCTCGGTCGGGCATCAATTGAAACAATTTATGCCGCGTTCTGTAGTCGAATAATGTACTACAACCACATGTTCTTGGTTTGGCATACTCTGCATTTAGCAATCCTTCATTTAGCGACACCAAGTCTAATGTCGCTGCACAAAGTGCGAATGGCCTTTTCAAAATTCACTTGATCTGATTTTTGTAAATAGGCGTGGTCCGTAACTTTCTGGTCAACTTACGTTCTTGAAATTCTTGAACTACGCTCACTTAAGCACCACCCTGACTCAATTTAAATGCCCGCTGAATCCGTCCGGGTCCGTGTGGAATCGGATTATTGATCGACAACAATGAGAGTTTACTGCCGATAGAAAAGCAAATGGAGTAAAAAGCTCCGGCCGAAAAAAATCAGTGATCAACATATATTTCTTGCCTGGCTAAAAGAAAACTAAGGACTAAAAATGCAATATCCTCAGCCCATTAATAGCAAACCAAATGGGGAAATCTTGTTAAGCCATCGAAAATTTGACAAGCTGGAAAAAACAGTTTCCAGCGGTGTTCACCCGCCTACGAGATGTTGATTTCAATCCTTTAGCCTGAGGAAAACTTTCAGCGACTTACTACAACATTCAGTTGATTACTGCGCTAGCTAAAATGAAACATTCCCGAGAAAGCGTGCCCTTTGGGAGCTTGTTCTGCTTTCTCAAACTCAGGCAACTGTGAAATAGTTCATCGGCCCGAGAAACGTGCACGGAGCAATCGATATTTGGATCTGAACGTTGGCTACGCTAAATCCAGTGACGACCGGATCATGCCTCAATTAGCATTTCCCTGCAAGTTGGGAAGTTGACCTATTACTATATGCAAAACCTCGGCGATGACAAATACCCAGGAAGCATGAGTAATTAAATTAACAGGAAAAATAACCGCTCTATTAAGTTGGTCCACACGAGGAACTAACAGGGACTAATCGAGCATTTGCTTCGACCTTCGGCAATTCCTGGTTTGAACACACTGTTTGGCTGTTATCCACTCCACCTTGCCAGTGATTTGCATCCACAGGGTAGCACAGCTGGACCGGAAACATACATGCGATCCTATATCGCCCTAGTTCTACCTCAGCGGATTTTCTCTGGCCAAACTGAAAAAATCCCGCTGCTCGAAGAATTGCACAACCCAGCCAAAGGACCGTAAACACGACGTCCGTTTAGAGGCTGTCCAAAAACCGAGGTATGCCAGGCTGATGATGGTACGGCATTGCTATACCCAGTTTGATAACACACCCGCAACTATTCCCTTCCCATTCTTGACGATATCATCTCTCCCACCCGTTCCCATAACCGGAAATACGAACAAATTATTCACTAGGTCCCCGCAGCCAACAGGACCCGTACATTTTAATCTGCTGAAACTTTCGTTGAACCCGTAACCTCCCAGAAACTGATACAAATAACTACCCGTTTGTCTGTGACACCGGCGCCTACCTGCCAAGCCAAGGAGAATATAACTGCCTAGTTGGTAAAGTACAGAGAAGGGCAGTCCAGACTCTGAAGTTGGGTTAGAAACACGGGACTTCCTCTCAGTAATTTCCTGATTTATGCAGCTTTCGGCTATGAGGCGTTAATTATTGCCGGAATTACCTTAAACTTAGGCGGGATATAGTGACATTTGGGCTGTGCGTGAGCAATTTGTCGCGATATCCGCACTTGCCGTATACACAACTTCGAAAACTAGTTGGTTGAGAGGATATAATTTGAATTAATTATCTTGAGTTCACTGAAACAAACTCCACAAGACACTTCACTTTGGGGAACATGACACTCACTATCCACTAGAGGAAACCGTCGAAATTTTCTACACGAATACCGACGATCATGTGGACCCACGATCTACAACCAATGGATCACTACAAATCGTGATATAACCGTGTTCGTTTCCATCGAACTGGATAGGTGATGTGACGCAAAGTTTGATTTATGTATTCTCATTTCTGTTCCTCTTTGTGCTATGTCAGCAAAGATAGGATAAATACATAGGTGAACTCCCTGAATTATCGTGGTATCTGCAGTCGTTGAGAAAATACCCAGAGTAAACGCATCCTTGGCAAATGACGGACATTTGGATGAATCTGCGGCAGCTTGGATCAGATATCATTTAACCCGTTCGCGGCAGTCAGCAATTGGCTGACGAAAGCCATTCCATGAATCATCATCAGCTAATCAGCAATGTAACATCGCTTCAGCATGCAAGATTGCTTCACAATTGGTAAAAACTGGGCAGTCGATGGTGAGGTCCGTTTGTCGTTACGGACCGCCGAGGAAACGTTTATACAATTGAAGACGGTAGGGGATCCAAAAGAGGAAGTAAGATTCAGCTTCGGTGTGACATGATGCACCCAAAGAGCTGCAGAATAGACCAGCGGCTGAGGCTGAACTGACGGATGTAAATGGAAATCGGTGGCATGCATCGACCTTTAAAAAGGAAAGGTGTGTAATGGCGGATACTACTCTTTAGGTATACGTGTAGTATGTGGATTTCTCGTAACTCTACCTCGCGTCTAATAGAAGTTGCAGCCCCATGGGGTTTATTAGGGAAGCTGCGAAAATGCTTTGCAGCGTTCGTTTACAATTGCGTGATAGTCAGTAAATATCCACAAAAGTTGAAGAAGACGAGTAAGGATGTTGAGTTTTGAAAAATAAGGCTTATAGGAGATTTTTACTTTCCTGCCCAATAGTTTGTAACCGTTTATTTAATGTTTTCTAATAAACAATTCTGCGGCGAAGAGTTTTTCACTCCTTGGACCAATATTCGATTATCTGGTGTGCTTCATTCTTCGATTAGTCTAGAGACCTAAAGCCAGTGCGATGATCACCAATTTGCTCGGGTGGAAGAATATCTCAGAAGTCACCCGTAAGTTAAAGATGATAATTTGTCACTCATGGATTCGGTAAAGACGTAGCCGCGTCATGTGAGTTCCGTAATTACCTTGTGATTCATGTTATGTATCTCCTAATGCGAATTAACCCAACTGCTGATGGGCTTCTCGCGACCGATCGGTTTATTGTTCAATGGTGATCAGCTAGTTGCAAGTTGGAAATTCATCGGAGATTCCTGAGATGCGCACTGCCCATAAATGCCTACAAGGATGAAAGTGCTATGTTGTTTTGTGTGTAGAACTTTTACCTACAATACCGAGATTCAGATAAAGATTTGCAAGTGCCAATTTTGATTCCTTGGGTACCTGTTCATCTCGTTTGCAGTCAATACAGGCCAGTTAAGGAAGCAAAATGAAAATGACGTTTTCGTCGTTAATTTCCTTCATCGTGTAAAAGTAGACTTACATGGGATGTGGTCAACAGGCTTGTCGGAGAATGAAGTTTCAGGCGCACATCTACCGGGCGAATCAGGAGAAAAAACATACGAAGAAGGATACCACTACCCTCAATAATGCGGCAAATAATTCCCATACCTCTCAAACTGAGACACCGAAAAATTGCACGTTGAAATTGTTGATTTTTATTGTATTGTGTGATCTATCGCTCAAAAGTGAGCGTAGAATTAAGGAGTATTTAAATATAGATACTGGTAGTGGTAGCCATGTGCCTGTCAGAATATCTAGCAGGTGAGGGCAAGAAGAGGAAATCCTTGACCCGAATTCACTAAGTGTTTTCCGAACTGGTCGGTGTGTTTAGGCATCGGCGATCAGTTCAGTGGAGGGAACACGCCAACCATGTGAGAACTGCGGGTCGGTATTCTGCCGAAAATGGAGTCTCGACTTGTATGTGAGAACCATGCACGGAAAAAAAAGATCATTACATATCTGTACGATACGAGAAAACGTTCCCTTTTCTGGATGATCTTTGGAAACTTGTTGGGGTATGGTGAAGCCCTACGCAACCAATAGAATAGGTGATTGAATTTCAACTACACACATAATTTCCTGTTTAAAGCTGATCGAAGTTTCTTCATTCTGGTTCAACTACCGTTTGTTTGTTTAAGAATTTTTTCCTTAATTTTCGTTTCTTTTGTTTGTGAGGTGGCCACAAAATTTGAAACTGTTCGGGAGATTTACCATTATTTTTTGGTCGTAGCCCAAATAAAGAGACTCAATCCATTCGAAAACTTGAAATGGGGCGAGATGGCTCAAGTGGTCCATTGTTTGAACCCGACCTCTGCCTCTCTACTTTCCCTGTCTAGGCTTGGGAAACCTGACTCTATCCCAGCCCTTATGCTTCATTCGGGTGGCGTAGCAGCTAGCAGCACCGAAAGGGTGTTACAGACAAACGATTTCGAAAAACTTTAAAAAAATCCCCTGGATTCAGTTTCGATTTTCGTGGGTGGGTTTTAGACTGTTCCTATAGGATTTTACCCTAGGGTGTAAAAATCTCCAGGTCGTGTACAGCATTGGATAATGCGCTCGTTCCGCCTCAATTGCTGTATTATTTCACATTAGCCGTGGGCCTGTTTGGGTTAGTAGCAAACGTGTAGAAGTTACCATTTTCTGCACATTGCTTGTAGGTCAAGCTATACTTCATGCCAGATAAGTTGATCTGGAGGCCCTTGCCCGATAAAAACAGATCGATTTTGTTCGTTGTCCTTGGGGATGTTCACAATATTTAAGCTTCAATTTCAAATGTTGCCATTCATGCCTCCTTTTGGGGGAAACCATCTTGGAGCAAGCTACATTTGTGTGTCTCAAATCACGCGATGGTGTATCTGTCGCTTCCAAAATCTCCCATCCTTCAATTCTATGGTGATATTTCATACGGAATAAGCGATGAGTACAGTTTCCATAAGCCGAATCCTAGTATGGTTGGACAATCTGACTCTAACGGAGAGCTTTCGGAGTTGTTTTGTGTCTCATCTGCCTCAGGATTTGTATCGTTTTCTCCATTCCAGGGTGGCGTCATCGAGTCATCCACAACGTTTTCCTCTGTGTTTGCTTGACCCAGAGTATATGGCGTAGGCTGTGAATGGGTATATTTATGTATCGTTTTTCATATATCCTCAACTTACTTTGAGACAGTGCGGTGACATAAACTGGTACTTCCTGAGGTGCTTTTAATTAGGACGGTGATCAATGGACGTCCACATTTTAGTATTTCTTTAACAGAAACATTCTTGGTTGCGTGGTCCAACACTTATCCGTGCAGTTTTAGTAACCACCGTATGTCTTCAAGCATCTATTTTAGTAGGTTCTCATAGGTTTTCTTTCCGCCTGCTTTTCATTTTCATTCAAGTTTGGCCAACCCAAAGACCTCATTTACATTTCAGCCCCTGTTCTGCGTTTAGACTGGCTTTGTAGAAGTTGTCATCTTAGTATATCGCGTTCTGTCTAACCGACTGATTCTGCTAGTGTGTGTAAATCAACATATGTTTCCCAAGATGAACAAAAGCCTCCTTAATTTCATCAAAATTTCAGGCATTCTGTTGTACAAGAAAGCCGTATGGTCTAAAAGTGTAGTGTAGAAATGCTAAAATCCCTCAGCTTACTCGCCTTATACAAATGTTGCGTTGACGTTAATCATAATTGTCAACTCTATAATAATCAGAATACCACACAGTTGTCTGCTTTCTCAAGCAGCTTAACCCAGTTGTAACACATTAAAAATATCTCTTCATTTTCGGTAGTCAATATACAACTAGCTAGAACACTGGTTCTGTTCCGATTTTTGGATGTCCCTGTCAGCATGTTGAGCAGATTGGTGGAAAATTGTAAAAGAACGAACGATTATTTTAAACGTCTGTCCCCCCGGTCATTTCCGCATAAATCGCCCTTTAAAGTCTATACTTGCTTATGTTTTTTGCCGTTGTCCCATATTCATATCTACACTGGCGCTCCCCAATTTTCATGATTCAGGTGCACATATCCAGGCGCCCAACCCGATTGTTAAGCTCAGAAACTGGTAACCATGCAACGATTACTGGAACAGTCAAGGCCGATGACGATTGTACGTGCTATTCACTGCTGCAACCATTCCTGCTCAGTAAGCTCTGATTAGCGATATTTGGTTTCAGCTGGTAGAATTCATTTCACATCACCTTGATTTGCTCATGCTCCATTCCCGATGCAAATATTCCGCTTGTTCCAAATTGGAGGAGACCTGGTCTCTACTTGGAGCTCAACAGCGGTGATGTCAGTATGGGCATTACAAACTCTGGGACTATCTACATTCCACAGAAGCATTGTCCAGCAGGTTTCATACGCGCGTCTCTGAGATATGCTGACGGGCAGGTCGAACGGTCATCAATACAACAGCAGTTACCGGGGTGCCGTTTCAGCCGTCTTTGGAAACGTGACTGAATTCAGTTGTTTCTTAATTACGAGAAATGAAGATGCATAAAAATAACTAGATAAAATAAGTGAGCGTGCAACGGTGAACATCCATCATGACTGTGAAATATGGCCCTGAAACAGCTATGGAAGTCTATCCTTGTCCTTCGTAACATTTTGCAGTGCAACCACCACCTACTGGTGTCGTACCAGTGGGCGAATTTATGACCCATCCTCAGAGCTATTGTATGTGGGTGTGGTATAATGCAGGATATACGCCCTACCAAATCCAGCAATCTGATTTCGAATGATTAAAGACATCTCATGCTCGAATCACTTCACGTGATTGACCAACTGGGTGACAGCGCTTTTCGGGAATATATCGTTCCTTTCGGGATATTCATTGCGCTGTTGTCTGCGTTCATTCAGGTGGATTGGTTATCCCAACGCCTTCGATTTTCGGTAGTTTCTTCCTTCGTTTCGATTGCTCTCTTTGTGGGCTATACATTGCGCCGTAGTCCATTGGTCGACTGTACCGCCCAACTTTCTCCATCGTCCTTTCGTCCGCCGGCCAATTTGCCACTGTTGCTTATCGACTGGGTGCCTGCTCCAAAAAAATGATTCGTTAATTTGAATCGGGCTCCTCTAATTCGCCTACAAGTTCTCGTTTGGCAGTTTGCGTAGTTCAGAGCATTGTGGACCGGTAGTCAAAGAATATGATCAATATCGATACCCTTGTTCATAGCTTCTTTGGGGGAGGGGGTAGGATACCTCCATACCGGACTAGAATGAAGTAGTTGCGTAGGTTAGTGCGAGCAGGGGGGAACAGTGGGAGGAGTTACGGAATCTATAGAGAGACGTGAATTAACGTCTAACCCGGTCGTTTCTGTAAAGGCATTTTGTAAAGCAAACGGTGTAGAAGAGTTAGATTTAGCGTACACCGTCCGAGCCATTGTGGTTCAGGGTCAAAACAATTGAAAGCGGGAAAAATAAGAGGGTGGAGGCTTGACTTTGCGTAAAAATCAAATTGTACTTATTGCTCAAGTTCTCTTTCAAAGTATTTCCAAATCCAACGAAGTTGAAAAAGCATGAAGATATTAAGTGCTCTCCGATATAACACATTGCCTGTAGACACATCACACTGAATAGCCATTAAAAAATTGAACTACGCAACTAGAATAGACCCCGTGTGAATTTCAACGAATGAAAGACAGACTGCGATTGGCTGCGGCGATTCCAGGCATTCGACCAAATGCCGTGAAGTGCTTAAACGTTATGTAAGCTTTTCTTTTTCCCAACTATGTTTGTAGAGGTATTTTCGGGTGTGCGTCCTTCAAATATGTTTTGTTGAACGGTAGATATTTTGTGTTCGTTCTGAATCCAGTGTAGCGAGATCGGCCGCTTAGGAATTCTCTCGCGCTAGAATGTGTGTTATATACTTTGAACGGAGGCCCCCGAATTATGAGCTTTGTTCTTCAGAGTTCAGCAAAATGGAAATGAGTAATTCCAGTAGTCAATTGGCCGCATTTGAATGTAATTGCTACACCTAACTAACATACTAACAAAATGACGAAACCGAATGGCTTCCAGCAAACTTACATAGTGTTGGATGAATGAAGGTGCATCAGAGTATTGAACTGAAAAGCCTTTAAATTTGATATTCGGTTGAGTGTCATTCGTCCGCACAGGCACAATTTGAAAGCGAGCGCAGATTAGCTCTAGCTCATCATAGGTACTCATCATTATTGTTCAACCATTTGCGGAGGATCGGTGACTTCTGGCCTTTCACTGAGCGTGGGGATGATCCAGAATGGCAGAATGTTTAAGAAAGATTACCATAATTTTATGATTGCAGGATTTTGGTTGACAACATTGAAAATTGGAAGTTGCATATGGTAAATTGATGCACCACTCTAGAGCCGTGGAATATTGGTATATTCTTCCACACCCCGACCCCAGCGGGCTTTCACTGAAGTATGATGAGGCGATCAAGCACACTCCACAGAGTCTACTGTTGGATAGTCATCTGGAGAATGTGCATCGTCTGTGACAAAGCTTTCCTGATTCGACAGCCTAAATAGTTTTCTCTACTGATGTACCCTGACCGCCGATTCCGCTAAAATCTAACAAAGCAAAACAAAAACACTGTGGTATTTTAAGGTGTGTCAGACAATGAAAAATTTTGGCTTTCGTGCCCTTCTAACCGAGGGTAGCAACAAACTTGAACAATGAACTCAGACTGCATGGCTACACACCACTAGCTCATCAAAAACAACCATATAAAAGAGGCTGCGAGGGCTGACCGAGCTAGATACACGTCGGTGCATTTTTTCGATGAGATTCATCGGCTTACTTTTGACGCTGTTGTGCATTTCAGATTTTGTTGGGTCCCAAAATCGTCGTAAGTCTTACTATTTCTACCACGAAAACAGAATGTTTATATACAGTCAAATTTGCATACAGACGTAAGCACGCGAATGTGACTAAACTAGTAGTAAGTGGTTGTTAAACGAGTGGATTAGCAAGTGCTGCTTGAAGTAGACCTACCGTCCGTTGCAGGCAAGTGTTCTGCCCACCGAGGCCATCAAACAGACCTATCGCTGAGTATTCGAAGACGCTTGCGCCAGACTACATTGTCAGCTATATTTTCGTGCTGCTGCAAGACTTGGCCACTTCAGGCAGAAGATGAGACATTTTCAAGCAGTTCATGAAAACTACTAGATATCGCTTAGATCAGGGTGTGATCTCCAAGAGAGTTTTGGTTATCAAAGAGATCTTCATGAGCAGTACGGTTCACCTTTGGCGTCAAAAGTGTTACACGTGATTATGTACTGCCCATCTAGAGATGTGCTGCTTTTGTGACGTAAATCAGAGCGGTGGAAACTTGGGACGACGTGTGACATGACAGTGTCAGAATTTCCCATTAGCAATGTGTCCTGATGAAGCTCGTTTATATATATATCTGCCTCATCTCTTGAGGAAAACATAATTCTCGACAGAAACCGCAACAGACTGGGAAAGTGAACAAGAATAATCGGCAAACATGCCTGGATGAATCGAATTTTCCAACCTCAGGTGACGATAATTATAATGAAAGTTAATGTTTAGCAAGCAAACATTTTTCTCTTGCTCCATCGTTTTCGAGACCGAAACACGTTACGAAAAGTGTTGTTCACGGACATAGCTGGCTTGTCGCCTACTCTGTAATTTTTCTTCGGAAGGTAATTATATTTGGAATGCGGTACCGAAGCGTCAGGTTCATAGCTCTATAAACAGGTTTGGCCGTCACAAAACAGACCAACTATAACACACGAAGCGTTTCGATGGACGCGAACTATCAACGGAATTCAGACTATCCCAAATGTATTTTGAATTAGAATGCCGCGTTACTGAGAATAACGCACCCAACAAAATGCCTCACAGCTTGTACTGTATTTGACGTGACTTATTTTGCCTGTTCCAGTTATCAAGTTGAGCGACCTGTTTTCGGAATCTGCTCCATTGTGTAAGTCACCATTGTTTTTCCGAACGTCTATCAGTTGTTACTTTGATCACTGTGTAATGAATATTTCATACTCGAAGCTTCAAAGTATCGCGTGATTTGTTACTCCATATATATATTGTGCAAAATTGGCCCGCTTCCCTAGAAGGTGCTTCATTCATCACATTAGCAATTGGCTAAAACGGAGTTTGAGAAGTACCATCCAGCCTATTACTTAAGGAACCAATGGGTTTTGGTGGACGGTTTGCTGGAATTGTGGATAACTCCCCACAATATTTCACAGATAATACAGCAAATGTGCTTGTGAACGATGTAGTTGAAAGTGATTCTGCCACCACTACTGGAATCCTGAGCTCCAAATTGTTGAAGATTTGACATAGTGTGTGTTGACTTACTCAAAGTGTGTGAGACCGCAAAGGTCTGAAACCTATGTGGCGATTTGAAAATTTTTAATGGCAATTTTGTCCTGTACGTAAAATCAATGTGTATATTTTGAGAAACGCCTGCAACTAGACTGCTTCCTACTCACTCATGTGGACGATTTTTCATCCGTACTTGAGGTGATATAATCAGTGGGTTGTAGACAAAGATATGTCAGTATTTAAGGACTCGCCCCTGTGAAGCCTCACACAGGCCCGACCGATGACGAAATTATGCAGCCAAAGTGCTAAGCCAAGCTGCCAAGAAATCAGCCATGTACAACAGCTAAGTGACCAGCATTTGTATGAATAATACGGTATTATTTATGTTGAGTGCTACGACCCGGAGCGAAACCAGAACCATTTTCCTTAAATTTTGGCAACTTTAGTGCTGTGACAGCAGAGGTTAAGAAAACATAATCAAACGACGACTGCCTGTTGGGGTTTGGCAGTTGCCGGATATTTGGTCGCAAAACAGGTCCAAAGCAAATATCAACTTTGATAGGGTAAGTTTATGTAAAACAGAAACGGAATCAGGGTGATTTATTTTAGATTACCATGTGCCTCGCCTGCATCCTATAAAAACACACCAGAAGAAATAAGAAGCATTCCCGCCAGTAACAACTAACACGTTTGATGAGAAAGAAACAGGTAAATCTGCGAGGTGGATAGTGCATTCAGTCATACGTAGGTTAGATATTTTGGTCCAGTTGTTATTGCTGACGTATATTTGCGTGTTTCTTGTGCACTGTTTCAACAGATTTCCTAAGAATATCCAATCGACAGCACCTTTCCCCGCATTGTTCACAAGTTTAATGCACTTGCTCTCTGTGCATCGTTCTCATATGCCGATGAAAATTGCATTTCCGGCAAAATAAAGCCGTACACTTCATCCAGTGTCGATACGCGTTTCTTCCCGGCAAACCGATCGTCAATGTTAGAACAAATTCTTCCAACTTGGAAAGTACTTCGCACATTAAGGACAGGTATTTCCTATTTGCCGTGTCCCTGGCACTCGTCTGCTTTATGTTTCGACAGGCATGTGGACTCCACTAGTGGTACTTTTCTCCATAAGTTCACTCAAGCCTACACTAACAATTAGAAGATATTTCGCAAACAGAACAATAGAAGTTAGCATTTTCAGCGTACACCTACTCGCCTATCTAAGCCGCAGATAGGTAAGGGAGTGCGCAGCTGCATTGAAAAGGAAAATAGTGCAACTTCCTTTACATTATTTCTGCTTGAATTCTCCACGACATTATTAATGAGCGAGTTTTCTTACAATGCTTGGCACAAATTAACGCAGATACATGTAATATATTCATCACCATAAAAACGAGTTCGAATGAGACCTAACCAATGTCAGCCTCTAACTTTCCAACACGTCAAAAAGTTCAAATCAGGGGCATATCAAGATTGCTTCTTTTTAGCAGTCCCCGCGATAGGCTTTTGGGGCGGTTGAAGAAATAACTGCGGGAATGAATAATTTAGGTTGATTTAAGACCCTGAAGTGAGCTTAAATTTTCCCCACAACCAATTGAAGCACTGACAAGTATTGCTATCTTTGGCCGACACCGGTTTCTACGGTGCCGATTTTGAACGTGTATTCGGGATTTTACAGATGGAGGTCAACTTACCTTTCATGCCTTTAGGCAGAAGTTAACCACGACTTTACGTCCTGAAAAGATGTTCTAGTCTATTCCACCTAGTTCAAATGCAGCTTTTCTAACCTTAGTTCGGAACAATCGCGCTGCTGATTGGAAGATCACGGCCGAAAGCTGGTATGACCCAAACAAGTTAGCCTTCAACTAATAGCAGGTTGGGCGTGGGTTTAAATGGCATAGGTGATTATGGAGGTGTGCACAGCTGGGGTCAGATTTATTTCTACATCTGCATACTAAAGGGACGCGACAATTATTTTACACAAGGCCACACATATAGAAATTTATAAGTAGTGTGATACAGTGCACTGCTAAGTGGGGATGAATGGATTCCCTTCATAGAAAGATTCCAAATTAATAGAATTCCGCTGGACGCCGGGTGGTACCTGGTGCCTGAAATTCGGAACAATCCAGCATTGTGTCGCCAACTGGATGTGTTCGCCTTATATTCCGCTGTTTTTGCCGTCATGAAAGGATACAACAGAATGCTTGTTGGTCCGAGAAAGCTCCCATTTACGACGTCATCCATCTGCTTGCTTGCAGCTGTTAACTTAGTCCGGTGTTTTGCAAGTGTCCTAACGACTAGTGTTTACGGTAACCTCATCAAATGTGCTTACGTTGTGCCTCCATTTTACATGCATGCATGAAGGCATATTGCCAAACAGGCCACAAAAAGTGTCAGTATTGAGAAGATGAGTTGATTTCATGTATGTGAGTCCCAGCTTAATTAAAACTTCTGAGAAATTTAAAAGTTTCTACATATCTGCACCGCGACTTACGGAAACACATTTAGAAGTAGGATTCAATCAGCTTGGTAGATATAATCACAAAATGTGTCCAAAATGTTTATTGAAACTTATGTGTCTAACAATAACAGTTAATCATGTTGTTTGTCCTCAATAAAATGCTTGTTATTTGGCTGTTTGTTGTGTACGCTTTTAACGTGCTTCTTGAGGTGATCTAGACGAAGGAAACTTCTACCGCAGTTCACACAAATATAATTGTCTTTCTTTCCATGCACGGTCTTCACATGCCGGATGAAATTCCATTTTTTACAGAATAATTCCCCACATTGATCACATTGCTGCCGTGTTCTCTCCCGGTGAACTGATCGACGATGCTGAAATAAAATATTCCAATTTTGAAAGCACTTTCCGCAGTCAGGGCACGGATTTCCTCTTTCCTCTGATTCTTGCACTAGTTTGCTTGGTGTTCTCCCGGGCACACTGACTCCGATAGAGTGAAACGTCGCTACATGATAATGAAACCCACGCTTACTCAAGAACGAATTTTTGCACAAACTGCAGTGGAAATCAGCAGTTCTGGAATGTACTTTTTGGTGCCTCTTGGCTTTCGATGCATAACGAAATGATTTATTGCATATTACACACTTGTGACGTCCATCCTGATCTGTTTGTATGTTCGGCTCGCCCAGTGGATCAGCGCTGGTGCAGTCGTCTTCCATTCTGTCCGTTGGCTGCGTCCCTTTCAGACTTGCTGATTAAAAAGAAAGTGGTGAGGATTTCAATATAATTTTGGTCGTATTCTCTTAAGTGGCGTTGTACTGACTTGTCATGAAACTGATATATGGGCAAATCATCGTGTAACTTAGCCTTTAAGTTTAAAATGACCTTAGCGCATTCCAAAAAGCCAAGATGTATGTAAGTCTGCCTCATCATCATTTGGAATTTTGAACACGACATAGCTCAAGTGGTCGAAGGGAGATTCAATTGGGAGTACTGCAAATAACTACGAACGTGGTCGCCAATTTCACGATTTACTGCAGAAATGGTAACGCAAATCTGGAACAAATTGTTTTTTGAACATTAATTCCAAAATGTGAATCCTCTGTACAAAAAAATTTGTTGTGTCCGTCAAGAGCGGCAAACTGCAGTGAATTTGCCAAACAGTAAACAAAGATTTTGACGATATCGAATGTACAGTAGAAGAAGAGTACAACAAGAACCTGGAGTTCGTGGACATCTTCATGACCCGAGTGCCTAACGGGCAGCTACAAATTGGGATCTGCAATGAAGTGACGCGCACAGACATAATTTGTGCTACCAAAGCAAATAATCTAATTATCACAAATGATGCTGCATTCCGGCACTTCTAAAGCGGATCCAGACAAATTGTTGCAAAACAGAAACCAAGGTTAAATAGGAAGAACGCGTATAAAGCTTGTTTCAGATAAATAGATACACAGGAAATTTCTAATAAAAGATCATTTGCGAAGCCAAATACGACTAATGCAACAGCACGAAATAGAAGCAAAAGAGTCAGTACCGTATATCAATAACATCGTCGTAATCACGATAGGTCTAACTGGTGGCACATTAGGATGCTCGCTTACAAACCTGCGGACGCATTGCCTACATAGAATTGGATCAAGTAACACAGTGGAAGATATCACGAAAGTTGGAAGTTATAGGGATAATCAGTCGAGTCAGACGGACACAGACCACAATGCAACGAAGACCAGAAGCGGACCGATAAATTCACGGAAAACACTCAACCCTCTTGCCAATCACGTTAGTAGATTACAGATAACCTTCAATTAATATATACACGCACAAAGGCAAATTCGATTTAAACACTCAACTGCGCATAGACGATGTCTGCTTATATGGTGATGAAAAGTTTGCAAGGTATTTGCCAAGCCGGGCGAACACGTCAACAGCCACCTGATGAATGACCACCCGAAATACAATAGTTCGAGATTCGGACACACAACAATTTGTTTGCTGTTGAATGCAAAACCATTTGATTGCGGGCAGTTAATCAGCAATATTGCCGGCTCATGATTAAGTTATATATAGCTTCACTAATTAATCAACTGCAGTATTCGCATGACATGTTAACGTCTTCGCTCATTCTTCCAGTGATGAATTCTCACACTGTAACTTTTTGTTCCTCGGGCTTCTTATAAAATGTCAACAATATGAGTTGAGTTAGAGTTTGTCAGGGGTTTTTTTCATCTGGGTCCAATGGAGGAATTTTATGACAGTTTGGAGGATGCACCCAATCCAATCAAGAGCGATTAGAAATGCAAAACTCAATTTCGTTTTTGCACATCAGTAATTGTAGCGTGCGTGACCGTTTTGTTCACTGGTGTTTTTCGTGCGTGAAAGCTTTATGTTATTTCTTCGCCACCTGGGCGTTCCCAAGGAACAAACTCAAATTTCATATATTCGCCGCGAATTCATTCTTTCTCTGCATGCTTGTTCCACGGTGAGGTTTGAGTTTCGGGCAGCCTCAGAAATCTAGGTGTCGAACCGAATAGGTACAAATTGCTGACAATAGTTCAAAAACTAAAGCAATGAGTCAGAGAGAGTTAACCTTAATGAAATTGCTGCTAAGTATTTTTTTCCCGATTTCGAAAGTCCGTGTACGAATATAAAATTGACGACGGGACGGTGGTAAGTCACAAAATTCCCGATCGGAAATTTATTCCTTGGTTGGAGATGTCACAAGAAAAGTTTACAAACTTTTGGGGCATTCTTCATTTACTAGGTAAAACAAGGTATACTTACGATGTCAGAGAGTTTCATTCTTACTTGTCTCGCCATGTTTATCCAAAGAGAAGATTAATATGGCGCAGCGTGAAATGTTGATTTTACTGTGCAGAACCATAATTATGTCCGATGAAAAGCACCGGACCTGTATCATCAGTGGTTGTTTCCATAAACAAAGTTCTACGGAGGTACGGAATTTCTGCGTCTAATTCACACGTCGTAGATCAGTCTGCGGGACGTTTGCCGTTATTTTGGCAGGAGTATGTGCGTGAGGATATTCGAATGTTCTATTCTCAGATAAACTGAATCAACCTGGAAGGATTTACGCTAGACCAAGCAGTTTGATGATTAAATGGACATAGACAACTAGCCTGCGAAATCTTTACGGAATTTGCCGGAATTTCCGACGCACTCTTCAACACTGTCACCGTTAAGGCAGTTACTGTGAACCGTCCCGAGATACTCCGTTTGTCTAGGCGGATGTAGCAATCTCCCAATTATTTTTAATGAATGCCCGGGTTCGAGAAATTTCAATGGTTCTGCCCATTCCGTTGTCAAATAGGAATTGGGCGGAGTTTGTTTTGTTCATGCAATCCGAGATGTGTGTGACCCGAAACGGTACTGCCTGTTTCCTTACCAGTATGTCCTTATTCATTGCGAGGAACCTTTGCGTGATGGTTGCAAGTTATGTTGCTTGTTATCAGCGCGAACATAAAACAATTTTGACTGGTGGCAGGACGTTTTTCAGCCAGTTGCCCACCACCTCTAACAGGCTCAACGCCGCCGGGTTGTGCTAATCGACCAGATAAACTTTGTTGACTAAAGAGTGTGCCTGTGTTGTTGCTCTCCCAATGTGGAAGCAACGACAATCCGGTATCACGGAAAGAAAAACACTGAAAACACAACAGCAAATAAAGCACCTATGTAATAGACAGCTTACCTGAACGGAGCTCGTTCGGTTATTCATCACGCTTCAGCACTCCGCACCGCTCGCATGAGGTGAGCTCCTTCACTCCAATTGACACATGTGGGATAAGACGTTAATTACGCAAATAACGTAGATAAACAAAACATTAATGTCCAGAACCAATGGACCATTATGTAGTCAGTGACTTTGCTGCGCAAGTCAGTAAGGCGCATTTGCTAACTTTGGAGCCATTATCACTGCCAGCGTTCGTTAGATTTCATAGGCCACATGACAAAGCTAATCAAAGAGAACGGGTTTATGTTTCCGCCTATAGATTAAATCACATGATTGTTCCAGATAACGGTTAGTCATGTTAGTTTCCTAGTGGGCCACTCTGCCCTTTCAAAATAGAACAAGTTGATGTGCACGTAAGTCCAAGTAACAATTGGACTTTTGAAACTGACTGAGTGTTGGAAAATCAAAGGTAAATCATTCGAAGCGTTCTGTTGTGAATGTACACAGATGTTCACTGACAAATGTCAACATCATTATTGTTCCAAAGACTTCTGTTTTACCACCATCGTAAACGCTGCATTCAATCGGACTTCTCAGCAATATGTGTACCTTACGTTTTAGGATCCACAACAGAGTTCCTGAGTTAATTAAAAATTAGCTAAGTTTTTGCATGTTTGTCATAAATCTTAATCTCACAGGAACTCTGAAAAATCGTACAGTAAATATGTTCACCCATTGGGGAAAAACAGTTTCCATCGGAATTCAACCATAAAATTGTTATTTACAAAAACAAATGCATTGTCCTACTTTCCAAGAGTTACGACGCAATATGTTTGACTGGCTGCTGATTGCTGGAGAATCCCACGGAACCCCTATTCGAGAGTTCACCCAAGAGGTTGCATGCATCGAAGGGGGACAGAAATGAACCGAGTTCACCACTTGCAGCTGTGGTAGATCACATGGAATCTAAAAATACACCTCAGGCATAGGACTTGGAAGCCAATATACCCCGCATATTTCCGGCCAAATGCGCCACTAATAGGCAGCTCACGGCCGAATGGCTCAATCTCCATCTAACAGTCTGGGGAACGGGGGTTCAAATCTTCTTTGTGATTTTTGAGGTCTGCATTACTTGATGACTCCAAATATGAACGGAAAAGGTCTATGATGTTGCTTAAAAATGTGTGCACACTGATTTTACTTAAAAGGCAAAATTTCCGTCAACATTTTGAAATCTCTATATAGTTCGTCGTACCAGATCGTCAAAAAATTAAAACACAAGACTCCAGAAGGGGCGGCATATTCGGCTTCAAGTATGGCATTCACAAACACATACCTTGCGGTTGTGCGTGTGCGATAGTCCATGTGGGAGGACTTCTATAATTCCAGCAGATGTTTAACCAGAACACATTAGCTCCTGTAAGTAATGGGCTGATTGTGTCTTCGATTTGGCACATTGCCGAAGTACGGAATGAGGCGGTTTTTTGGAATGCGGGCTCATTCAGCACAATACATGTGGAGTAATAAATCATATAACACCTTGAAGCTCTGAGCGGGGGGTTTTTTCACATAGAAATCAAAGTAGCGCTTGATAGACATTTGGAGAAACAATAGTGACTTACACAAGGGAGCATATTCCGCAAGCAGGTTGCCCAACTCGGTAACTGGAACAAGCAATATAAGTCACGTCAAACACAGTACAATTTGCGAAGTGTTTTGTTGGATGCGTTGCTCTCAGTAACGCAGCTTTTGGTTGCGAAATACGTTTGGCATAGTCGGCAGTACGTTGATAGTTCGTGTCCACTGAAATGCGTGATGTGTAATGTTTAAGACGTTCTACCACTTTTATGGGTGTGCGAACCTGACGCTTTGACACTGAAAGCCCAATATGTCTGCAAACCACCAATTTCCCTGACGCGCTTCGGCCACGAAAATGTGGAAGCTAGCAAGAAATTTTTGCTGACTGAACATTAACTTTCATACTATTCCCCGGAGTTAGAACCGTTCGATTCATCTACGCATTTTCGCCCATTCAGCTCGCTTATCTACTCTAGTCTGCTGCGATTCTCACCTAAATTTATCCTTGGTTCAAGACACGAAGCAGATATACGCAAAATAACTTCATCACGGGTCATTTCTAATAGGAAATTGGGATGTTGTCATATCATATTCATTTCTATCAAGATTTCCACCTCTCCGATTTATGCATCAAAAGCAAGCGTCTCCAGGCAGGCCGTATCACATCTTGGGCAACGCATTTGACGGCAATGTCCTGGATGAGGTCATCATTCACAATCAAACCTTTCCCTTGTAGACCAGATTCCGATCTAAGCGATAATTAATAGTGTTTCTGATACATCTGTGCTCGAACACCTGGAAATGTCCCGTCTTCGTGGCAGTGGCCACGTCTCGCAACCACACAAAAATAAACCGTCACTGTATTGTGGCGTGCGCGTTTCCGAAGACCCAATGATGTGCCTATTTGGTGACTATAGCGGTGGTGATTATGGCGGGCAGAACGCCTGCCTGTAACGAACGGTAGATGACAAGTAAAACTTGGCAATTCTCTTGTTTCATCATCACTCAATACTCGGTTAAGCACAGTCGCGTGCTTACGTCTGTATGGAAATTTGACGGCAGATAAACATTCTGATTGTAAAATGATTAACACCAGCAAGTTGTACGTTGTCGGTCAAAACACGTACGCTCATTTACACTTGGTTGCATTTTGCGGGAAAGTCACTGGGTTTAACTGACTAACCACTAAACGTTAAAACAATTTTGATGTTTCAAAACTGTTCACTCTAAAGTGCAGTCAATGAAGGCTTGCCAAGACGTCCCTAAAAACTCTTACTCTTATGAAAGCATCACACCAGCAAAGGGGGAATTATAGGTGATGACGCAAACAAGCGTACTTTGGGTAATGTAACTAAACGCAATGTTGTTTAAACCAAGATGAGTACACACAAACTGGGGTCTGTTCATACTTCATATTTTCGTGGTAGAAAGGATAAAACTTACTATGTTTTTGTGACCCCACAAAACTCGGTAGACCCAGTAGCGTCAAAAATAAGCAGGTAAAGCTCATTGAAAAAGATTTCGACGTGTGTTTAGCTTGACCAGCCCTCGCTACCTGTTTTATATGGTTGTTTGTAATGAGTTTTTGGTGTGTGTGAGTTCACTGATCAAGTTTGTTAATACCTTCGTTTGTGGATGAATGAAATCCCATCTGTCCCCTCATTCGATTAATTTGAGTAGACCACTGTATGTTTGTTGTTGCTTTGTTGGGTTGCTGAGAATCAGCGGTTGGGATACATCATTAAGGGAAACTAATTAGGCCCTCGAATAGGGATCCATCTGTCGCGATGCGCATTCTCCTCGGGGGATATTGACCCTCAGCTTGTGTAGACTTCGTATTATCCTAATTAACACAACTTAGAGAAAGCCCGTTGGGGTCGGGGTGGTGAAGAATATAATAATAACCCGCTGCTGTAGAGCGGTCGATAATCGCCTTACTGGTCGATCAAAATCCTGCGTTCATAATATCATGATAAACTTTCTGAAACTTTCTGCTATTCGGAATCTCCCTAGATTAGGCGTAATGCCGGAAGTCACTTATCCTCCTCAAATGACTAAAGGACACACGATGGGCCCTAGTTATTCTGCGCTCACTTTGAAATTGTGCGAGTGCGGACCGACGAATATCAGAATCAATATGCGGTTCTCTTCGTCCTCCCTACTTGATTATCTCTCAGAGAGTGCGGTTCATGTACCTGTCAAAATTATTTTACTGTGCACGTTCCTTGGTCCAACATCATGTAGGATTGCTGAGAGCCCTTCGTTTTCGCCGGTATGTGGTATATTAGTTAGGTGTACCACTTTAATTCATATCCAGTTATGTGCCCGCTGGAATTTACTACACTAATTTCGCTGAACAGATGAGCAAATTCTCTCCATTCGAATGTATCCGTTTTAAGTTTATACCGAACTTTCTCGCGCCCAAGAAATCCTTAGAATTTGGTGAGGCCGATCTTGCCGCAGTGTATTTACGGTCAACAACAAATCTCTACCGCTGAAACACACCAAAACGTCCTTTGAAAAAGTAGTTTGAGCAAACGAATCTTTATATAACCCTTTAGCACCTCAGGGCATTTCACTTAAGACCTGGAATCTCCGGAGACAATCGCAGTCCCGCTATATTGTATCTAAAGTTACTCGAGGTCTTTCCCTGATATGTACTTCAAATTTGTGACTATGACTAATCGTTGTGTCTGAAATGCGCCGGATTATTTCGGAAAGCGCTTAATATCTTCAAGTTTGTTCAACATCTTTGCATTTGAAAATACTTTGAAAGTGGACATGAGCATTAAGTACAATTTGATTTTCACGCAAACTCGAAAAGGGCGATCTCCTCCGTCCTCCCGCTCCCGCTGTCAAAAGTTAGGCCTTGAACCACTATGGATCAGGCGATTTAAGCTAGATCCATAATTTTACACCGTCTGCGGCAAAAAACTACCTTTGTAGCAAAGGCTAGGCATAACGATAATTAACGTCCTCGATACAGATTCGGTGACTCCACTAACCTCTTAATGAGCCTTTCAGCTCGTATACACCTAAGTCATTATTTCTTTCTAGTTTACTACGCTCCCATCTGAAACGGTCTTCCTGAGCACTACCCTGGATCGCTCTATCAGCACTGTCTAATGACTTGTGTTCTGTTTGGCTTAGGTCTACCTAATCCAAACCAAACCGAAGGCAGCGTATTTTGTAAATCCTGCAGCGCTTCGTACGCCTTTCTCTCTCTCTATATATATATATATATATACATATATATATATGTGCTACGCAGTCCACGCACACCTAAAAAATACCGCGCTTGACATGGTAGCTCACGCAAATGCTCAATCGCCGTTCAGGCATAGTGCACTGCGTTGTTCCATTGGTAACTGTCATTTCGATGTGCTCCTCACAAAGTCAGTCAATTTTGTCCGGATCGTGGCAATGCTGCTAGTTCATCAAGTCTGTTGTCCCGGTTTCTCATTATTCGCAATTTGGAGTTTTCTGGGCAGGCTTGACGCCTCTTGTTTTACCCCCTTGTTTTGTTTTTGCCCGCTACCTTCAAATCTCAACGATTCGACTTTGTCTCAGCATGATGTGTTCCCAAAAATGATGTAATGTCCTGGTAACTGTGCTCCTCTGCCCACGCCGGGTTAGGGGTGACCAAGTCTACATCGGATAATGGCTCTGTGTATGATACCGCCCGCGCAATTCCTAGTACCCACATACCCCGACAGTCATGATTTTATTCTCATTGTAACATTACAATCATGCCTGACGGTGACACCAACGACATTGGAATAAACATCACTATTGATAGAAAACTACTATCCAATCTTTGCAGCACATGCTGAAGTGGGTGCTCGGCGAGGCTCTAGCTCATCTAGTTTGATGAATCAATGATTGTTTGTTCTTACCCCCAGGGGTACAACCATACAAATGGCATGTTTGTTTTAACAGGCTTCTCGTCTACCGACGACTGATATGTGATAAGCAAGGGAGTGCAGTGGCCTAGTGAAGTTCGCAAAATTGTCATCGGAGGTGCATCAATACGCTCCTCGTAAAGAGCCCACCTGCATTATTCAGAAACTCAATGATTATGATTTTTCCTAATTTCTTAGATGAAGTCCACGCGGAAACGCCGTGAACGTAGCATTGTGTCGGTGGCGTAACCAAGCAGAATTCGCCCAGTTCACGTACGTTATTCTTACACGCAATAACTAGCTCGGTTTTGAAATTTCCCAGATGTGGAAACCACTGATGTTGCCCAAGACATGAATTCTTCAGGAAGAAGCATCTGACTTTTGCCGTGTACTTCAGACCTGCACGCCGTTATGACCCTGCAGCCTATACTGTTGTGAATTTCAGTTCGCGAGCTTCCGCCTTCTCAGGGGGAACGTTTCGAGCTACTGGCAGCATGGGTAAGTTTATTGGCAGTTGATCAGATGGCTGTCATTCTGTTCGCCGAACTTGGTAAGCGACTCGCAAACACTTCGTCAACATACGACAAAGCATTAAAAGCGCGATGTTGAGCGGGTACTTTCTGTGCTTTTGTATAACGTTTGAAGACAGTGTGTTATTTCTTACTGTGATTAACGTGCTTGGAGAAAGGGATTTTCTAAAATTATTGAGCCATTAGTGGTCCTTTTGCGTTGTCAAATTGATTGCTTCAATCAAAGCTAAATTCGGACCATTCCCAAACGGATCGAGACACATTTCACAACAACAGAATTTGAGAGCAAAAAAACTTTCAGAGAAATAGATACCCAAAGAATTTTATCCGGAGATCATTCGGAAGCACGACTAACGCAACACCAAGAAGGCAACAAATGAGTAACACGCTCAAACAAAAGCAACACCTTTGAAATGACGCCTGGTCTCACATGACAGGAAAACATGACGGTGGGTTACAAACCTGCGGATGCCCGTATCGAAACCAACAGGAACACTTGATCCAACTGTGTAGAACAATGTCATACACGGGATCCAATTTAATGACTGTGACAAGCAACATATGAGACAAAAGTGAATGAAGCTCTCCACCAGAATATATGAAAACAGGCTTGCTACAAACATGCGGGCAATTCATTCTCATTACCGTGCACAAAGATCAGGAAAGACATGAGTTCGACTGAAGTGGCTTTGGTATTTTGGCACAATTTAGAACGACGATAGAACCTGGAATTATGAAGTCTTGGTACTCCAACAAAGAACTTTCAACAAGGATATCGAAATTGATCTGATTCGTTAACCACCAAGACCAGAAAACCACCGGACAAGCTAGCTCTTAAATTCGCAAACACCCAGAAGAGGAGATCATAAACAAAAGATTGAGAGCCCGATTCAAACGAACAACTGTTTTTTCGGAGCAGGCGTTCATTAAATTGACGAAATTGGCAAACTAACCAGCGGATGTAAGGAGAAAGTGGGGCGTACAGTCAACCAATAAACCCCAGCGCTATGCCTACTGAGAAGGAAGCCAATCAAAACGCAGGAATGGACTACCAAAAATAGAAAACATTAGGATGACCAAAATACTTGAATGAATGGAGTCCACGACGCAAAAAAGATCACGGAATTCCTGATGACCAAACGAAAAACGCTGTCACCTAGCTTGCCAACCACGATAGATCATAACGGATAGCCTTCAAATGTTATCTGAACGCATATAAGCAAACAAGATGTACCCATCCAACTTCGCATGAATGATGTCTCCCTGTACGGCAGCGAACGTTTGCAGGTAATTTGCCGAGCTCGGCGAACGCATGATCAACAACCAATGAACTCAACCAAACTTATCATTTTGCCCTTCTTTCAATTTGTTAAGGATTTTTTTTGGGATCTTAACGGAAATTATTCCATCCACGGTTTGCCACACAGTAAGATTTTACTCGCATCAACGTCTCATGTTTTTTCTCCGGGTCGGCCGAACTGAAACCTCATACAAAACGAATTGACGATATTTTTCATCAAACTCGCAAAGCGTGCTTTTTGCAAAGTGCCAAACACTATTATTGGTCTAAAGACAGACCAACAACAATCTTCTAGAATGTAACCTCACAGTCTTAGGAGACCTCGTGAGGAGTTAAAGTTCTGGCGCATCCACCACGGGAGAGGGTCATTGTACATCAAGAGTGTGGCTTCCAGTTTAGCTGGTTCTTCGTCCAGATGGTCAATCTAATCAACTCATGACACAAGAACAATAAATGACGCCCAAAATGTCATCAACTAGCGCGAAACCGTGGGCCAAAAAGATAATGATTCGAACCCGGTCTTGGCTTTTCGAAAGCTCCCGTCTGGGCGTAGGCAGCACATTCATGGTATTTTGTTTGAGTAGCTCAGCTCATGCTCTGATTGTGAATTGCGCAACTGCTGATCGGTCTAACTAAGGCTTCAAAGCTGTTCAGCTACCGTCAAAATTTACAATTCTGAAATGGGCCTACAAATAAGTTGAATTGGTGCATGCGTCGATGTTCTAATCTTGGCCATATGTGTCACACCTCATCGAGCGTGCGGCCGTCAAGAACATCTGTCTTCCGCACAAAATCCCTGACCGGAACGTCCATAGCTGGAATCTGACCCCGGCATCCCTACTGTTTTTCCCTTGGCATGGGCAGCTTGACAGTACCTCAGGTTCCTTGCTTTCCTCAGGGGCACCAAAAGGGTGTTACAACTGAAATATTGCACTATTGGCCGTCAAGAACATTAACATTCAAACTAAACATTTAATTACAAAAGTGGATATGAGTGCTTTCTATGACCAGTAGAATGTGGGAGGCTAAAACCTTCACACAGCGGGAAGTGCGTGTAGTGTAAAAAGACAAAACATATTACTTGGTGGAAAGGTTTGGGAGCTTTTAAGCCCACAACGGTTGATATATTTCAGACAAATCCTGTTTGACTTTTTCCAACGCAAACTGTCGAGCGTTTTTCACCGCACGAGAAAAGCAATGAGGGACTAGTGGGTGGAACAAGGACGCTCATAAACATTTGTCAGATATCGTAAGAAAACACTCCGTTTAAATGTTTGGTTGCGGTCTGGACCTCGGATAACTTGAATGGTTCCCCTGGTATAAATAGAAGGGAGATTCCCGAACATGGAGGGAGCTGTCATTGAAATACTGTCCTCAGCATCGCACAAATTTATTGCAACGACCGAAAAACACCAAGGGGAATCCTGACCGAATACAAAGAAAAATGAAGCGGCTTTTGTGCAGCACATCCAGTTGAGGGACAATAAACACGGCTGTTTCAGCTGGGATTTAAATGAGTTTCGCCAGTGACTATACTTCCCGAGAATTCAGGTAAAACACAAATTTGCTGGAAACTCCGGTAGCATGCCAAACTGTTGAACTCCGAATAGTGCCAAAGCAGCCGTGTGTTGAGAAATGTTTTCGGAATGGTGTTCCGTCATCTTTGCAAACTGGTAGTCTTGATTCAGCGTCATGCTACTGAGTCATCTTTCAGACACAGACTCTTCATCTTCTAATTGGGGAGTGATCCCAACATGCTCAGCAGGAACAAGAAAAAATTATCTAAATCAGATACTGGTTACAATCCGCTCGGTATCAAAATCTCATCAAATTTCCATTCAACACGAACAATAGCTTGACTGAGAAACCATATCTGGACCTTAGCGGATGGACAGTCGCCGGGATAACTATGTTTCGCGTGTGTGCAGTGGGTCCGTGGACAGTCCTATATACAATTAGATCGGGCTGCATCGCTGCTGTAACCAGTGTTCTTATTTGTACTGAGTTGTCCGGACTATGGGTATGAACACATAATCCCAAAGTTGGGTTGCATAACCTCTACTGCCTCCCGATCACAAGCGAATTTACGTTTCCTTCCTGCACAAATGGATTCATTTCAGCAATGAACGATTCCCAAAAATTCCCCACGTTTCGCCCCTGACTGAACGGTACCCAGTAGTTCAGGCAGATGGAATACGGCATTTCATGCAGCAGTTTCAGTTACCCGTAATATACATCACGTGATATCCGATGACCTGGATTCTAGAAATTGAAAAAAATGACAAAACCAACGACATGGATGAATGGCTTCATAATAATTTTCCGCTTTCCTGGCTCTGTGTCAACCTGCTGCTACGGTGAGTTCTTTGAAGTACTGGGACTGAAGGAATCGGGTATCACATGAATAATTTGCCGTCCATTAAGCTATTGTTTGCTTGCGGAGATTTTTCCCTTAGAGATTCCCCTGGACGATGAGAAGAATGAAAGAGTGGTCTGTTAGCGGAAGGTGTGCAACATATTCAATGAACTGAATCAAGCTGGATTACTTCATAGTAAACCTCCGTTGAGCAAAGTTCCAACAATGTGACACTAAATATGTGTATGTGCACCGAAGTCAACTGAAGTCAAAGACATTTGCCTGGCGTCGAAACATGTCAGCAGGCTTGCAAGAAATGCGACTTTCCAAAACGCTCGCGGAACTCGGATCTCAAAGTGTTCAGGCACAACGCGACTGTGAAAAGTAATGAAAGTGTTGCCTCGTGGAATATAGGTGCGTCAATTAAAGTTATTATTGGCAGGTGTTGCCACGGTCCAGTTCATTTTGCCACCTTTAAGCGTGTATCATTATACTTTGGTTGATGCTACTACAATGGCGAGACATTCTTGTATTGAGTGTTCTAGAGATTTGGTTGATGTAATTTGTCCCCGTTTTCTCATGGATAAAGATACGTGGGAACCACGGGTCATATCAATAAATTTAGCGCAAGCACCCCGAGGGTTGTAGTGATCTAATTATTTCTGACAGTGTCACTATTTACTGGTGTAAACCTTTCCATTCTCTATTCAAGAATACGGTGCCTGATAACGCTGCTGAGTTTACTGGTTGGGAATTCCTACCTACGAAGTATTTGCACTAGTTTGCGAGCTGCACGAAAGACACACCATGAGCAAGGAGGTCCCGAACATTGTTACTTTTAAAAAATGACTAATATGTGGACTATAAGGAAAATGCTTCCTTCAAAACTAGCCGCAGTAATTGTTCGTTGCGGATCCGATGTTCTCCAGGCCCAGAATCACCAATAGTCAGACACTACATATTCTGGCGGCTTTGTTGCCCATTGTTAGCATTTATGATCTATCAGAGAGCACGGATGAATAATGCGCTGGAAAGCAAAACTATTGTTTTTCGTGGCGCCACTGACCACATTATTTACAAAAAACCGGTATTAGGTTTGGCTGAATTTAGAGCTGCAAAAGTGTGAATATGCCTATATCAGCTGGGGAAAACCAGAAGTCGTTTTAAGCCTCCGTCGTTAAACCGAATATCGCAGTGAGCAAGGAAACTAAGAAGACATTCAAGCAACCATTCGCGTGCTCCCCAATTCAAGCAACGTCAACAGAAATCCCACGTCAGAATTTCTCTGTGGGTTTACAGTTCACCGTATAGAGCGGCGTGTTTGTAGGCGGGTGGCAAACTGTGAATAGTTAATCTCATACTGCTGGAGCAGCAAGCGTCGGAACCTGGATAGCTGGGTTTAGTAGAGTGCATGGACTGCATTATACCACACACACAATAGCTCTGAGGACCCAGAAAGTTCATGATTTCGACCAATGTTACTACACCACTAAGTGGTAATTGCACTGCAAAAATTAAGGAGGGACCAGAATAGACTTCCGTAACTGTTTATCAATTCGGACCAAGCGGAATAATTGCTTCAGGAATGGGGCATGAGCAAAGCAGGGTGATGTGAAATGAATTCCACAAACTCCGAAACCGAGCATTGCTAATCGCAGCTTTCTGAACACGGGTGTGCGCGGCAAAATCATTATGGAGTAGTTTGAATAAGAAAATGTGCAAATGGATAAGCATGAAAAAATCTTGTACTAATAATTTACACTGAACAATTGCCAGAATTAATCCAGTGTGAGCGCCAACATTTTATGTGACGCTCTGTCGAACATTCATTCGAGAGTTTGGCAATGAATTCCTCCGAACATTTCACATTTTTAAATTTGAAGAAATGGAGCACGTAGTAACATCTTAAATATCAGTATACCTTTCGGCACTTACACATGCTGTCCAGGGTAGTTAGAAGGTCAAGACGACCATGCTGCTTATGGGCAGCTCACGGGAGGACGACGGTTAACCCTTAGTGGTGTAGCCTGGAACAAATAGCTGGAAGATCAAGGGAATGAATCGCCCGGGAAATTCTTAAGCTGAGGACTCCCAGTTAGCATCATATTGACGGACAGTTTTTGCGCAAATTGAATATGGATTGCACTCGATGAAAGAGAGAGATCTGTAAAAAAATTCCACTCATATTAGCAATGTACGATGGCTTATGCAGGAGCTATTTATTGCAATTCTGAGATATTCAAAAATTAAGGAAACCAACGCAAATTTTACTAAATCCGCAGCAGTTTAGAACTTGGGCCAGCGCAGCGGGTATCAAAATCACTTTCAAGTATGAGATATGTTTGTACGTGCAGTTCTCTTGTACCGGTAGAGAATGTGGAAGGACTGCCGACATTTCACCAAATCGTTTGCCAATCTCTATTAGCGGATATAAGGATGAAGCCCAAACACATATTCCAAAAACTGCTTTAAAGCTGACCGTCGAGTTGCCTAGTGAATTTGCTTGTGGGGAGGAGGGCTTATTTAGCACTGGGTTTTCTATTTTGGGAAGTTGGATGTCAGTTGTGGAGGTGTGGAACGGATTTTATGCCTTTATATCCGGAAAATCTGTAACCCCCGAAAGAACAGTCGTAAAGAAATTTAGTAGGCCCAACATATCCGTGGAGTGCAAGAGTTGTGTTAATTCACTCACACAAAACGTTATGCTCAAGTAGGAAGAGCATTTTCTCTAAAATGCAGTGACATGGGCCAACCTTATATCTCCCGAGAAGAGGTTTGCTAGCCGCAAGTTGTTTCAACTACATGGCGTTAACGAACGCTGAGAAATACGAGGGAAACCCACAAGTTCTGTTCCGGGGAGGGCGTCCATAATGGCAACGGTGGGAAGTTTAGCTGAATAATGTAAAATTCAGCTGGGAACTGCAACCAAAATGTTGTTTCAGGAATTGCCACTAACGAAACTTTGCCTCGACAGGCAAAGTTGGAAGCAACCATGAAGAACGATGATAGAAGGGGATCACTGAATATGGTTGAATACATTTATATAGTACATAATTCAACGCACTTTGCTTTACGCCAAGGCCATTACAGCCAGCTCAGTTGCACTGTACGCACTCTATGATTTCGTGTTAGACATTTTATAACCATGATTAATATCGGCCCTGACGACATTTGTTAACCATGAGGTCAATAGTCAGTCAGTAGGACTCACCGAAAAAGATTTCACCCTCTGTCCATTTCGTAGAGCCCTTGGTTCCTGCTCTACTTTCGATTATGATGGTCATGTTTTATGGCGGTGGGCAAATCTAAATTTATTGATTACTTTTTTTTGTTATCCCCGGGTCTTTGTGAATGAAATCAAAGCCATCTCATTTTCTGGTTGGTCTAAGAATCTTGCTGTTTTTTCTGGATTCACCCGAAATATTTGATGCGACAAATAATTTGGGGAGAACTACGTTTGGCCATGTAGGATGCCCGTATCACTTTTCATGAGAAGTTTGTTTGCATCAGAGTGTGAAGCCAGGTAATAACAATTCTCTGCTGTAGGTCCGTCGATGGAGACGAGACGTTTATTATACAGTCGTTCGAGGCCCTGACGAAAATCGCAGAAACACCTTTCACGATTAACTATCTGGATTTTATATGAGGTCTGCTCTCGAATTACCACACAGAATGTGACATACGGTATTACTCATTTGTGTGCGGGTGGATTTCTCGGCTGATTATAAATTACCCGTGTGGTGACCAGTGAACCTCGGTATATTATCAGCTGTATCATTTTTTCTATTATTTCGCCCCACCTGAATATGTCTCAGAAAGTGCACCTCATAACCAAACACTAAATTAGGTTGATGGAATTTCTTCCATTTCGAATTTGTTTGGTCCATTAGTCTACACAAATATCGGAAATCCGGCAGATGGTACCTTCACAAGTGACGACCTCTTTCAAAAACCTACAAACATAAAGCAGACATATGCAAGCAATATGTGTCGCAGCCGAGTAGGAATCAGCACCGTCAAACATAAATCATTTACATATTTTTGAAACAGATTTTCGAACATAAATACCTGTTTTTAGGTTATTCTAGATTGGCAGGTTAGCCGGGCACAATAGGATTTTCTGGGGTATTAACGGATTTTATTTTGTAACTCGCAAGCCTGTCACCTAGGTCTGCCCGCCCTATATGCATGCTTGCCAAGATCTCCCAGAGAATAGACTATTGTGAGAGCATTTTCACTGGAACCTAGGCTACCCGCGACATGGAGACGATCTCCAAGCACACTTACACGCAATGCACTCCTCCTATGCAATGGTACATGCAATACGACAATCGACAGCGACGCGTCATCTCCCACAATTTTCTAAACCGTACACTGTAAGAACATTCACATGTGCGTTTGTGTCTGGAGTAAAACAATAAACAGTGAAAAAAACGTCGACCCTCTCCTCGGCGCTACCAACTGCTAAAAAGTGGTTCTGCAATGTAGCGAATTCGGGGGTCAAACGAGCACACGGAATGGGCGCCATTGCGTACTGTTTAGAAGAAGAATCAAAAATTTCAAACGGAACAACCCGACCACCCGCTACCACAGTATGTCAAGGTTTCCCGAAAAATCGTTCCATAGAACAGTCTTGTTACCGTTTGATTTGTAATAATACAGCGCCCCTCACTCTGACACCATGGACACGGCTGATCCTTCAGTGTCCGCAGCCAAGCAAAAGAGAGGACTCTTTAATGGAGAAGAAAAGCGCCAAGCGCACCCAACATTAAATTTTGTCCATATCGGATACTCCACCGCGCCGAACGTTTGGTAATTTCTTGGCCGGGCTTACTGTTTGCCAGGTAGAGAGTCCTCGCCTACTGCCTATTCGCTTGTGTACAAAATATTGTTGGTCACAAACAGACAACGTGCGGGCCAATTCAGAGGTGATTTGGTGTGGGTTGCTGTTGAATGTGATGCTGAGTGCTCTTGCAGTGGTTTCCGAATGGACTCCAAATGTCATATGCATCTTTGCAAATGTTAATACGGCTCTTTTATGGGCACTGTCCTACAGCAAACGGGCATCCTCCGATTTTGCATTAACGACCGTGAAATTATCAAAGCCTGTGAGCAAAAGTTACTGAAGTCGATTAGTTTATAACGTATACTCTAAACAACACGCATGGTGCAGAAAACTCAAAATACTTGAGTTCAAAATATTACTTGCACAATCTTCGAATAAGGGGAATGCTAAACAGCGATATTCCATACAAAATTGATGGAAAATTCTTGGTTGCTTTCATCGCGTCATCCAGTCTGACCACCCGCAACGCAAATAAAATTTTCCACAATACCGGCAGCACGGTAGATATGGGGTAGTTAATAATGCGGGAACATGAAGTCGCTCTTTGATTCGATCTGACTAACTCGAAGTCTGACACCTTCCCCGCACCAACACCATGAACTAAATTAATTACCTCGAATACGAGTTCAATTAATAAATGATTCTTATTGACTCATAATCACCTTACTTTGAAGATCACACATCCAGTTTTGGAAAAGCTTCCAAATTTTGCCCAAATTGAAAAATGACATATTCCACCATCTTAGTTCACCACTTTAGCATTTGGAAATGCCCTCATTGGAATAGCTTTAATCTATAGTTCCGAAAACCGATGGATGAAATGTCGCTAGTCTTTTATTCAAGACAAGTCGATCGATCTTACGAATGTGTTCATAATTTAGCTGAACCCGGTGCCTTCTTTGTCTTATGCAGCTGTACGCAGTCGGCCCGTAATGGACGAGTTTTGAATACAATTCTTTGTCACAAGCGTTTACATTCCATCATGTTACATTCAGATGCGACTGTAGAAATTATGGTGAACATCCGTCAAAATGTTGTGGTGTAACGTGTTACAGCTGGACAGATTCCGGTCAGGCGATGTGTAACCGGATTCTGGGTTAGCTCTCGTACCCAGTTTCTAAAAGACTGCGCGATTGCCAACGCGTCAGCACTGACAATCCGCAAAAACATTACCGGCCAATGGATCGCCGCAATTCTATGACATCTCGTGCTCAATGCCGAACTGAAACTATGTGATTTGGCTGGCATTGATGCAGATTATTGAAAATATCGAAAATGATTAGGAAAGAAAAGCGAAACGAACGCATCCGCAGGTAATCCGGAAATTCTTTATTTATGTATGTTGGTCTCAAATTTGAACGACCTAGTCGTCCGATTATACCTATACGTTCAGAATTCCACGTCCATCGGTAACTCCTTTATATTCTGCGGGATTGTGCTACTTTTCACCTTTTCGGAGGAAGAAAGTCTATTGGATTATGAAACTATACTCGGTGTTTACGGTGAATATCTCACAACGTCCAATTCTATCGCGAAACAGTTATATATCGATGGAGAAAATTTCAGTTAGTGTTTACTTGGAAAATTTACAAGTATGCTCGAGCTGTGTTAAAGAATAGAGTATTCTAGGTGAAGTTAGGAAACAATATATATACCAGTAGTGCTTAAGTAATGCAGTTCACTCTATCGCAATTAACCCGCGTAGGGTACGAAGTCGCGTATATGACTCGCAAAGATAATAACAGAAGTTGTACCTCGAACTGCAGGACCGTTTCGCGGCCAATGTTCTTACTGCGCAATGCGGCAAGGAGCATGCTGCGAAATTTGATTGCACCGTTATTGACACAGGTTATTAGATTTCACAGGCAACCACAGTTATCCACTCCAGCGGAAATGATTAAAGATGCATTGCTTTTTATCAATCACCCATGGATTAGAAAGCGTGTATCCGCTTAATAGGTTTCAGTCCGTCAGGGCTGCACTTCCAATCTAGTTCTAGTTGTCACGGGACCATTTGAATCCAAAGGCATTCACGTAACCAAGTAGACCTGTAATGCTGAATACATATGAATTATGGACAGCCGCGTTTGCATCTCCGGTTGATCTTTCCCAAGCAAAGCATCCGCAAAGCGGAGACTAACGCATTCATCTAGGTAAATCAGCGCTTTCTGCTCCGCAGTATAATTGGAATGTGAATGCATTCATTAGGTTATAATCGTGATATTGCGATCAGCTGAAGGCGACTTGGGGTAAGGTTTTGCAAGTTTTATTTTCCGAAATGATTTATTCTTCAGAAAAGGAACATATGTTTTACGGCAAATGTTCAACATGAGAAGAGTACAAAAGGTCGCATTTTATTGTCAGATCCAAGGTAAAGCTCCAATCTCGTAAAGGGTGCATTCTAAGGGAATTTCCATAAAATATATACATTCCATTAATGACGTTCCCGAAGGATACTCATGATATACTAGAATGCTATATACCTTATTTGTTTCGCTAAAGTTCCAATCTGAAACAAACTCCAGGACAACCCGTCAGAAACCAGTCACAAAAGTGAAATCTTCATCTTGGCGGAAAATGATAATAACATCTTGAACGCAAAATGAGAGATGACTAAGTGGATTGAAAAACCGTATCCCAGAATTCAAAACGTCCAACGAAATCAGTTTAAAACAGTGAAATTTTGTGCGTCTTTTTGTAGATGAGCCGCCGGATGGCAAGGCCTCCCAATTAGGAAAATTGCGAGCCTATATCCAAACAAGTTTCGGACATTCTCGCGGAGCATATATTGGCCTGGGTGAATTTTATATGGCCGTATTATTTCCTGCCAAAGTGCGCGCACCGAGTCGAGTCTGAAATCAGCAATCCCTAAACTAATGAATAAAATCCGGCGTAATCTCACAATTTGGGGTTTGTGCATCTTTCATTTTTCTTATTAGTGTATTCATAATAAAGCGTATATTAGTAAAAGTTCAGTCGAACGACTTCACTCCGGAAATTCTGCGCGTAACTCCACGTGGCGCACATGAACACTAGACGCAATTAGTACAATCGTGGTATATTTCATGCCACATATAGTGGCATGAAATTGACAGCCGGAACTGTGCTGTGTCACGCCCAGCTTTGAAGTAATCATGGCGCTGACAGATAGCTCATGATCGAGTAATTTCCTGTTTTACTAATAGCCAGTCACGAGGTTGAAGCTCCTTATAGTTTCGAGGAGTGTGCACCTCCGAGGATTCCCAATTCTAAACTATATAGTGTTCAGGCGTACAGGACGAACGTCGGAGTCAGTTTCATGTATGATCTCTATCCTTATGTATTCTACAGAGGAATGGTCAATATTATTCCGTTCAGCCTATGTATGGTCTGTGTATTATTTCTGATACAAAGCTCGCTAAGACCACAGTGTGGGTTAAGGTAACAATAATCCACTGCTTCCGGACTGTCAACCACAGTCAAGACCACTGATGAGCTCTTTTTCGAGCGGACTGACTGGAATACTCAATTCAGTACAAAAGGAATGACATTCTACTAAATAGGTTTTTATAGCTCCAGATCCACAAGCCAAAGGAATGCCTTAGTGTTGAAAATTTGCTCTGCGTGAGCAGTGTCATTAAGAGGAACGTTCGGAACTTAAAATGATTGGAGTGTTTGAGGATTCCTTAATGCAGTTGTTCGACCCCGACTATTTCTCTACTGCAAGCATTTGGGTGACAATTAACCGCAGAATAATGTATTATGTATTAATTGGTCAGTTTATCCAGCAGATATCCTTGCATGATAATGTATGCAACTGAGCCGATTCATCTGGATTCCATATGTAATGGAAATAAGCAAGACGTCGTGATCCAACGATACTGATAAATCAGCCACACCGGTCATTTCTAATATCTTCCTCCAATTTAAAGGGGTACATGAAGGATGTCGCATATTCCAGGCGAAACAATTTTTATGATATATCTCTCGACACAACGTTATATAATGCTTTTGAAAGGTCTTCCGTTTCGACTTTGCCCCGCACATCAGTCTATATCAATGTATGTGATCAAAGAGCACGACCGTGGAAAACGGTGTCCTCCACAAAATTTCTGAAGTCCAAGGTAGTCCACATAATTTTGTGAAATATACTTTGTGACGGTATTTCCAGGAGTGACTTTGACTGAATGCGGTTTAACACAAAATCATGCGGCAATAAAAAACTTAGGTGGTTCCGGGTGGAAGCATGCGTTGGATCGGTTCGTGTGTCTAAGGAATGCCCTCTGTATCAGATCGGTATTGAGCTTGATAGCATTTGTGTTGAGAGCTCGAGTAGCCGTTTAGGTTTAAGCTGTCCCAAAACAAATGCCGCCTGCCAAACGATATTAGTGTAGTCAGTGTGATGAAGCACTGGTAGCTTGGATGTAATAAGTGTTGGTCAATCAGATGGTCTTTGATTTTTTAACCGAGCTTGGAAATTGACACACATTTATTGGATCCATAAGCAGCTTCCTCTATCTATCGGTGCTGTATTGGTCTATCCTGGTGTAGCACCTGTTACGAAAATTGCCCTGCAAATGTTTCGCGTGCAAGCCTTGCGACGTACACGAATCTTTGATTGCGTCAGATTCAATTGACGGATTTAACAATTTGTTCATTCACGGCAAACGTCTGGAACTTAGAACCAGTGGTATAGTGGGGTCACACAACAGGGAGGATTGTGGATGTTGGTTGCTGTCACAAAACTATGTGGCACTTCACGCCGTACGATTGACCAGCCAGAGCAGAGCAAATTCTGTCATTACAAGGCAAACAAAATTGATGGCAGGCCCCCTCTCATTTTTTCTGGTAAAACCCCTGTGGCTGAGGAAATACAATCGTTTGGCCAACTAACATGTAGTACTCTCATGTTGGTGAAATATGCCCAAAGTAAAGGCAGCGGGCTTTCTAACGTACCGCAAATCTTCGATGAACTGCATTCTTCCCATGATTGTTATTTTTATCTTTTTTTTCGCACCATGACATTTGGTGAAGCTATCGAGTTCGATTCGACGGTCTTACACACCATTTCGTGAAAGGATGGGATCAGTAATGAGAATTCATCATAGTTCCGGCATGTAATCTCATTGCTGTTTGCAGTAGCACGTTTAGGGCAATTGGGGCAATTAAAGCCTGAAATTTGAAAAACGGACTGTGTTGTTATAAATTGCAAAGCGTATGTATATACCGACTGCAAGTCATCCATGAATCCCAAAATCGGATTGACCTGCCCTGCAAGAGTGACGGTTACTGTTCTGGCAGTCAGTATCAAAGGATGAATTCAACCATCTAAAGTTCTTAAGCATTGGCCACGGCTTGTACGTTCAAGGTCTTTCATCTGTGTTGTGAGAATTCTCTGCTGGAATGTGAAGCCATGCCTCTGTGCCACTGGCGCGCAACAACATTTTCGGAAAATGTCTTGCTACATCTGGGAACCAAAGAGACTCAGAAAATATATTCCACAAAACCATAGTTGTTTCTCTATCGCAGTAGTGTGCTCCTGGAAACGGCTTGTGTTTTCAAGACACTCATCCTGTAAAGAAAGGGGACAGTACTGGAATAATAATAATGATGAACTTTCTGCTTTCATCAGAACACCTAGGACCAAGTGACATGAGTTTAAACCTATATGCATTACGCATTATCCATTTTACAGTTGAAAATAGGCAGCTCATGGACGAACGGTGGTTAAATCCAAACGGTTTAGCCTTTGAATTGCCCCAGAGATTTCGGAGATGTGCACAACTGAGGAAACCCAGTAACAATAAAATAGATGTACGGTGTTTCTCGAAAACTCTTATAGTTGTTTTCTGTTGGATGACGAACGCTTCGTCGAACATTCGAGACCGCCCCATTGATTCAACATAATATGCCCGCAGGGCAATTTTCCATTGAACTTTTGACATTTTACATAAAGTAAGCGAATCAACACACATTGCATCGAATCGGCAACAATTTGGAACTCAGACCTATAAAACGGGCGTCAGAATCAAGTTTATGTATGATGTTCACTGGTACGTACTGTTTTGTAGTACTTGTGCAGTAGATAATGTGGGATGATAACAAACAAGTCAATAAATGGCTCATCAAAAGCCCGCTAGCTAATGTAATGAAAATGTTCGATCTAACTTTCATAAGTTCATTTTCAGCTACAGTACCATGTGAAGTGGTTTGTACGGGGCAAGGGCTTATTTTACAGAATGATCCTTAGGTGAGAATACGAATGTACGTCGAAACTTTTACTCTGATCCGAGGTAGAAAGATACGTTATATCGTACATGCATAAAACGACCTGATATGGACACATTTTGAGATGAGAAATGGTATGCATGTCGTCCTGTCAAATTATGTCCCCTCCTAATTTCCTCTACTGTGAATTATTCAAGATTACCTGCGCCCCTCACGCCATGATGTTTGCTCGGAATCTTCAAACAGTCTTTGAGTGATCTACCGTATGCTCACAAAACCCTGTCCTGTGTGCACCTGTTACCAACCCTTTTTATCTAATGTTCTGAGAAATCGTTTGTGAAAGACATAGAGATGCCCCATTCTCCACCCTTAAGGTCCACGCCTAGCAGCGTCACACAAATCAGCATACCGTAAAGCCTCACATGCGTGCCATTTCATACTCGCTGGCATGCTTGTTTGACACCACATGTGAAGCCACTTGATAGACAGCTGACCTCCATTTAAGTCCAGCACTTTCTCTCCGTTTGAGCTATTGCGAAATCTGTGATACTGGCAAGCATATCCATAAAAACGTACATATGTAACAGACGCCAAAATCGCTAGTTTATGCTTAATTTGCCAGCTTGTTTGCTACATCATCAGTGGGTTTCGTTCTCGTGCATATATCATTCAGCACTGAGTCCCTACAATGATTTCACCTCATATCCGGTTGATACATTAGTGATATTAACGCGTTTACAGGCGTTCACAGGCAAAGTTGGCTGTATGGCGATTCTTGAGAGGATGTACCGAAAATCCGCTCAATTTTCAACAATGTACTCAAAATCATATACATTTCATTGGATTTCAGGAAAATAATATTTGGGTTCTACTGATCAATCAATGAATGTCAGCACCGAATGTGATATTTCAAGCATGTTAGCATCCGTAGAGGAACATGTCTCAACATGTATCACTTTCGAACTGGGCCGAAGCTCAGATAGCTAACTGGACACAAAAGTGTGAAATGAATTGACAGACTAGAACAATACTTTGGTACAGCTCTTACATTGTGCCGGAATATATTGTTTTTGTGAGGATAAAACGTGAATCGAGCGTGCAATAATGCCCTTCCTTTGTCCAAACGAGTTGAAATGAAAATAGCACGAAACTAATGCGGTTTCGAGCGTCAGCTGTGCAAAAGAAATTAGGTAGTACAAAACGCTCAGGTCGCTAGTCAATTCACATGGCCCACCATAGTTGAATTTTATTTGATTAATTGTGAGTAGTTGTGAGGTTGTCATAATTGGTCTCTATCGATGCAAGCTTTGGTGTGGTCTGTATTTCTAGCGGGATCACTCAAATCTGCGTAGTGTATCCTGAGAGATTTTACTCCTGAAAAATCGGATGACATAAAATTCTGGCGGGCTCTATCCAACAAGATTAATCGGTTCATTGTAAGAAGGGGATCCCCCGAATAGTAAAATGACCTAGGCAATTTTTATATCACCTTAAAAGACATTTGCTAACAGCACAATTGTCCAAATTAAAGGTGTTGGCCAACGCTATGTAGTCTTTAGAACGCAGAGACCATTACTTCCACGAAGCAGTTGTTCACATAATTGGTGGGAAACTACCTCGAAAATGCAACGAAGATGCGGCTTCCAAAATTGTCTCTAACAAACGTCACTTTTGGAAAGCAGCAGAGGAATTCGCGGTGAAGGAAAATTATTAGTGGGTAGTAACGCATGTGGCTGAATTCCTTTTATAAACAAACTTTAAATAACTCTACGCACCTTGGTGGTAACCTTTTCCGTTACACATAGCCCTGTTGCGACGATCACATTGTATGGTACTGTGACAAAAAAATGTAATTCACGACGATTGCCAGCCGTCGCAATAGTCGCTCATAACAATAGCGTCAAAAAAGGTGACAATATTCATCGAAAATGACTTCGCCGTATGCTAAGTTCTACCGTGCCTTGCTCCCTGTTTCATATGTTTGATGATGAGTACCTTGTATGGTGGCGTGTAATCTGAGTCTAGTGAGCACGCTTGTAAATATCATTAGCTCTGGTGTAGATCGACTGGAGTAATCAACCCTGTACAGGAGTACTACACTTCTACTGATTACGGGTTTCCCATGCCATATCTCCAATGCCCCAGCACTCTTGGAATGCCAGTAAATTGCACTGGTGACGAAAGTCGCCTGTGTCAGGGTGAACTTGGAGGTTTAGAACTAAATTAGCCTGGCTGACTTGAGCATATGCTGATGCAGGTCGTTCATAGTGACTACTGCTCCATTACATTCGTTTGGGTGAAAATCAGGCTGAGAATAACGTAGCATTGGTTATTAGGTCGGTTTAGCCAGCATATATTCTAATGTTAAAATTGATCATATATGCAACACAGAAGTCCGCAGGATAACTTGGGATAGAGCAATGGGGGACTCTTATAGTTTGCTCGACAGCTTTATCTACCCACGCTGGATAAAGACACGGACTGACAACGCGTAACAATCACAAATGAAACATGTGAAGCCAAACTGGGTGACATGCTTGAATCACGGGCTATGGCCGTGAAGTATTGAAATAACCCTCATCCAACGCTGCAGTTAGAGTAGCCAAAAACTCTTCCCAAACGTACGCAATTTAGAGGCACCCACTCAAGATCAAGTCCGTGATTTGTGTTAGTTACGGTAATACCAGGCTGCGTTTGTCTGGAGTTTTGCGCTCGCCTCAAATGCATCTATCTCTGACCTCTTGGGTTTTTGGACCGAGGCCAGTGAGCCAATCAGTTCGTATTCTGAGTAGAAATGTCATTTCAACCTGCATAGCCCCTGGTTGCGGTTTGCGGTGGTCGATGGACAGGAAACTGAAAAAAGTGTCGGTCTCTAAGTAAGAATAATGGAAAATGTTTGGTGACTAATCTGGATGTGAGTGAACCACTTTCCGGAAACCGTAATGGTTATCAAATGAAACCAAACTTTCAGCATTCGCGCTGAAGTGCAATCGTTCACAGCGTCAACTATTGGTTTCCAAGCTCGAGGCGGGAAATGATTTACCCATATCTTTGTCATTTGAGACCCGGGAGCGAGAACCGGCATTCGTGAACAACGGCGGTTTGACATATGCAGATATATGCACGCAGAAGTTAACGGTTATGTATTTAGTTCAGAATAGCACGTTTTTCCTGGAATTCCAAGGAACGACTTGTAGAGCGGACGACATCTCCCGCTTTAGCAAGTTTCTGTCACCAAATGTTTGCTTGATAAAAGACTCCAGTGTGGCTGCAAGCATTTTTTCGCTAAAAGTTGGTACATTCACGATATATGGAGGGCCTTCAACCGCATATACTTCGAAGACCCCGTTTGTGTTCCAAAACACGTGCAAGTGGTAATAGACAAAGACGCATCATCTCCAAGAGTTGCTTGAATTGAGCACTACACATGTTTACTTACAGAGAAGATATCCATGCAACCGTTTCAATCTGGGTGTATCTAGAATGGCGGACTTATTTTTTTACGCTCCCGTCGTGGAATGCAAAGCTTGATTCTGCAATGCTACATTTCCATGAGCCGAAAGAGCGCACAACATCGGCGCAATAAGGCACAATTTGATACGTGAGTGATTCTGTCCCTTACATAAGGCTAATCGACTATCTGTCAGGACAAACTAAGCCAAAGTATGTTGGCAAGATATATTTCAAACGTGTTTTGGGGTTGTAGGTTCCTACTTAGTGAGCTGCATTCCTTCTCACAGTTGAAATTGATTGCTGTCAAAAACGTCGGTGCATGTTGGTCAGGATTATTGAAGACAATACCAGGTGAGAACACCAAACATTTTTGGCGTATAACCACACCTGATTTTAGTGAGAAACGAGACCCGTCTCGATTCTTCCCAAAAATCGGCGCTAGGCGTGGGTGTGTATACCAGCCCATGGTTTTTGAAATTGACCATGTGATTGAGAGAATGAAAATCTAAATGGAAGTGGTGCTCAAGAAAATGATGCAGCGACATTAGACTGGTCCATGAATATTTTACATATCCGTGTATAAAAATCCTGATTCTAGGGCGTCGGTGTAGGTTTGTGTCCGTCAATCCATAGGTATTTTTACAAAGACTTGCAGGGTTGTGCAACTAGCATTTTGTTTGTAAAAATAGCCTCAAATTCAAATTACTCAAACGGAGGTTTTAGGCGCAAGATACGCAAAACACTGGGAACCATTGAAAACTGTCCATAGTAATTGGTTTGCCTATGTGGTCTTAAGCATGTTTGTCAACAATAAGTAATTCAGCATGCAAGAATTCCCGAGCTGCCCTCTCAATAATTATAGGCTCAGACTTTGGAAGCTGTAGTTTCCGTCTTTACGAGATCATTTTTGTATCGCGTGACACAACACAAAAGGAATTCAGCGCTTTGCATGAGTGGGGCACAATTCTGGGAAGTGCTTCACAGCTCCGACTGTTGGTGCAAGATAACCCCGAAGCTCGCAAAGTCTTGGAATCAATTTGGAATCAAAAGTAAGCTAAAAATAGCACGTACGCCATCAACTAATCAAGAACACATAGCGGGGGCCAAAATGCAGTGACATCATTACAGGACGTAACTGTGGACGCCCTTGCCTGGACCTCAGTTTTGCAAGAAATTTCAACAGCAAGCGGAGTTGCGAGGAGCATCACGTCCTCTACCCAATAGTTACCGCACTATCAGGTGCCTTTGTCGTGGACTCATACCGTTCGCTGTAGGAGCGATGTAAAAAAAATAATATGTTTCTTTTCAGAGAGCTATTACCTCCATATTTATAGAAACAGCGATGCATCCTTCTTCTAAGTGAGGCAAGTTTGAATTAGCCGACAATCGGTTGACCTGGACCACCTGGGAAGCATTAGTTATGTTTGAAATATGTGTAAAACCAAAATAGTGGCTTTAAAGATGTTCGCGATTATATTGGGCGTCAGCTTTCTACGCTTTTCACCATTTCTGCCCAATATATCACACCCGTTTAGTAGAAAAACAAATAACCATCACATCCGTCTGGGCAGTCCAGAGCTGCAACTAAACATAACTTCTTCATTCCATCAAGCAATGTCAGCATGTCGATTAGCAAACCTTGGGGACACCCAGAAAGGCGTTGCATTCATTTTGAATCGGATTAATGTAGAAGAACAAATTAAGTCTACCTGCGATATTTGAAGCATTTAGGTTCTCGGTTGCAAACACACATTTCTGTGTGGAAGATGATTACTTTCTTAGGTTGACTCACATAATCTAAAGCCAGTGTGCTGCGACGAAATGCGGATATTGCAGACGTTAGGGAGCAATTACAATACGGATCACACGTGCGATAACGCGCGTCGCAATTGGATCACTTTTCCGTTTTGACCGGGACGAAATTCATTCAAATTGAATGTCAGATATTCGAAACCGGCCGAAAGTGCATCCAAGATTTGCAAACGTCTAATGCACAATAGGACGGATGATTTGTTCACCGGGATGAAGGTGACCTATGATCTGAAAGTCGACTTTGTGCAGTGAGGACTGGACGAATCCTCAACACGCGTGGTGAACTTCTAGCGGTGTCGAAACATACCGTCTCAGCATTACTGAATAAGCAATGAGCTGTTGATTTCGACTACATAGCCTGCTTGCCCCAACATACAGTGAAGATGTACTTAAATGGCCCGTTGGAATCCAGACGACTGCGAAAGTCCGCAAACCAATTACAACATGGGATAACAGTAACACTGAGCAATCCAGCATATAAACTATTCGAGCATGGTGAATCGATTTTGCAAGACAAACTCATCTAACTCTTGTGCACAGTTTTGTAGGTGGAAGAAGAGCACACAATGGCCTTAATTGCGCTCAATGGATGAGAGATTTAGGAACCAAGTTGCTTCCGAATCGGAATGGATAGTTCAAAGTAATCCAGTTGCAAGTGACTCAGCTTGATTAGGCTGAAATCTAGTGAACATTTCATAAATGGAACAAACCCTTGTTTGAGTCGACATACAAGTTTTGTGGATCGTCACACGAAAACTTTGCTCTTCAGTTCGATTTGCTGGCTTTCACTCAGCCCTCAACACAGAGCTAGAGGCCCAGGTATATATATGAGCAGCTACCTCATACCAGTTGGAATTCGACAGCAAAATGTTATAGGGCTGCATCATTTCCGACGCTCTACTCTGTTTCCGGTTAACAGGTTGCTCGCAACACTTGCTCTCAACATTTCTCATCTTAGCTGGCGACCTTGGGCTCTGCCGATGTGTTGTTTGAAGGTGTGGAGTTTCGTAATGTACTGTGTTTGGAGGGACAAAGTTTATAATGGTGGTTTTCATTCAGGTGAATCTACTTAATGCGTGTAGCTTCGTGAGGCACTGAAAATAGCACCTATCAGGCTTAAGTTGAAATCGTAAGGTCATTGTGGAAGTTACGGATTCGCCTTGCATTGTCCATCCATTGTCGTTTATTATTCAAAGAACGCCCGGGAAAGTTCAAGTGTACGATGGAGAATGCTGTTCTCTTCCAAAACTGGCGGCTTTTGACCGCTTAGTATGCACGTTTTCCCTTGACTGGCTTAGTGCATGAATGGTTTCTGTTAGTCCAATAGCTGTATTTCATGTAAACTAGTGTAAGCTCGAGTATAATCATGCATGAAGAAAAGTGATTTGGCCACCAAAAGCAACCAAGTCTCCCCAAGTGGATCAGTGCAGATATTGGCAACCAAATACCGAAGATAGTTCACATATATTGAACACCAAATACACAGTGTCAACCACTAACAAATAATCAACCACATGGAAACATGCCGAATGAATATTAGGGATATATGAATCTTGGGATATTCACATACATCAGTCTCATTCAGTTCACGATTAACACCTATATACAATCTGTCTTGAATCCCTACATCCCGAAGAACTACACAAGGACGTGGACGACCACCCAACTAAGTAAACGTCTTTTGCCGAACGGCACCGTGGTGTGGAGCTTAGTGATCCATGCACTACATCCACTCACGAGAGATCATTCGAGATAAACCTGCGGTACGATTTTGTTTATCTCACAAATCCCGGTTGCAGCTTCAAGATTCGGATTACCCAGTGTCAGCCATCTTTTCCAAATAGCGAGTGCCACCCTATTCAAATCCTATTCAACCCTATATGGAAATAGTAGCATAAGTTGGGGGATTTCTTTCGGGTCCCAGAGAATCTGGACTGTTACTTACTAGCGCAAGCTAAAAATATGCTTTTTTCCCGGCCCGACGACAAAACGTATATTTGTTTGAAAAGACGTTTATACTGCGCCACCCAATGTTTGATAAATTTTGTGTATGCAACAATTAATCAGTATGTTTCTCATCAATGAGGCGCTCGTCACTGGAAAGCTTGTTGTGCATATTTGAAACGTGTCTCTTGAGAATATCTAATCGGGAGCAGCTTTGCCCGCATAGCGCACAAATGTGATAGACTTGCCTCCGGTGCACGGTGCTCACATGGAGATCCAAATTTGATTTTTGGCTGAATACCACTCCACAATCCTCGCATGTTTGACGAGTTTCCTCATTATGTGACGATTACCGATGCTGAAAGAGGGGCTTCCAAGTTTCAAAGCACCTTCCGCATCCGTGGCATGGATTTTTCTTTTTCTGTGATTCCTCTACTAGTTCACTTGATGTTCTGGCAGCCTTATTGGCTCCACTAGCGTGAAATCGCCTCATGTGTTGTTGAAACCAGCGCTCACTTCGGAACAATTTTCTGCACAAGCTGCAGCGGATATTAGCATTTCTAGCGTGCACTTCTTGGTGTCTTTTCGCCGATGACAGTAAATTGGATGAACACGCGTGCGGTCCTCCCGGCTGTGGTTTTTTGTCTGGTTTATCCCATAGATCAACGCTGAAACGGTCATCATCCGTCTTGTCTGTTGATTGCGTCCCGTGAACAAGTGCTGGTAAATAATAAGAAATTTGAAGACAACAAGATCGGTTTCATTGATTTCGACTTAAGAGCATGTGGTAACTTCCTATGCGACAGATATATTACCAGAGATTCATTCAAACAGCACCAGGTATTGCCTGACGAGACGTAGATATTTTTTATCCCAGCCCTCGTTTTGTGAGTAAACGTACCCCAAACAGAAAAGCCGAGAACCGCTGTACAATCGATTCATCGTCATTGTGGATAATGAGCATTGCGCATATCGATCGTCTACAGAGGTAGGTCGACTTGCACGATCCCGACTAGATACTGAACGCTAAACTTTTCGATCACGAGCACGTGATCACCAGTTTGATAAGACCACAATCAAACACCATAAACCATTGGGGAAAATCTCCAAATTGTAAATTAACCTAAGCAACCGCCTTTGAGCAACTCTTGGTTCTGCGCGTAACTCGTCGTGGCACACCCGACCAGGAGAAAAGTCAATAAAGTGTGGAATATTTATGCCACAGTTAGAATGGTGCTGTTTTCGCGTAAGTTTGAAATAATCACGACGCTGATTGGCAGCTCATAATCCTAGGGTTCATAATTCAACTAAAACCCCGGAGGACTTGAGTTTATGGCATAGAAGAAACCTCAGTGTGTCAACTCAAGTCAAATGTGACAAATGAATCGACACACATAACAACTTTTGGTAGAGCTCAGTCATTTCGCCCGAATAATTTTTGTGAAGATAAAACGTAGATCGAGCGTACACAAATGCCCTTTTTTATGTACAACACAAGTGTATTGGAGAACTCACGAAATTAATGCAGATTTGAACGTCACGTAGGAAATGGAAACTAAGTAGTACAAAACAGGATGGTGCTTCTCATATTAACTTTGAAAAGCCAGACTAAATATCTGAGTCGAATATGACCTCAGAAATGAAGAGTTGCCATTTACGCTTCTCAGCTAGTCACTTCATATAGCTCAACGGATGGTTCTATTTGATTCTTCATCATCATCGACAACATACCATCAGTGTTCAAAACAGTTGTTTGGCTGCCGGGCACCCATGAATAATCTGAAAGCCTGACTGTGAAGAAAAGAGTAACGTTAGATGGGGAAGGTACTTGGTGCTAGCTTACTGGAATCATTCGGAGGTGCCTGCCTCTCAACACACTCATTCAGGCAATCTGAATAGAATCTGGCAACAGGTACGCCGCGTAAGTTTGAACAAATCACGGCGCTGATAAACGGTTCATCATCCTAGGGTTCAGACTTCAACTAGATCTCCGAACGTCGTGGGTTTGAACCCGCTTGGTGATTAGCGGAGCGTTCAGTGCTGTTGTTTTCAATGAGGACGAAGCCGTTATAAGCATTTCTCTAACAGTCCATGTAGATTTACGGCTCTCAGAGAATGCGGTCCACATCTCATCAGAATATCCCTATATGATCACTATATAAGGAACGGCTTAGAAGATAGTTCTCACAGATTTGAAACCACCAGACAAATAAGAAGCCAAAAACTATACAAAATAGGCAATAACTCAGAACTCAGGCATCCGAAACGGGCGTCAGAATGCGTAGCATGCATGATCTCCGCTAACAGGTATTGTTTTTAGCACCTGTACAGTAGAGGATGTGGTGGGATGCTTTCAAGTCACCAAGTTCCAGAAAACCGAGAGCTGTCAAAAGATTGACATCAAGCGGATTTTCCGAAGCCTGTTGCTAGATTACTGAATGAAGTGGTCTCTGAGGATGAGGGCTCATTTAGCACAATAATTATATATAAGAAACTTACGTAAACATCCAGAGGTTGGGCACGAACAATGTTTTGACTGTTTGACGGTTTGATTGACTTTCGGATAAATGAGGGGGACTTACACAGGGGGGGCGTACTCCGAAAACAGGCTGTTCAACCCAATAACTGAAAGACATAAAAGAATTCACACCAAATACAGTTATGCTGTTGTGTACTTAACGTTCCTCGTGGAGTCCATACACTGGTAACGGCGTCGTGCTAATCCATCTCAAAATTGAACCACCGCGTGGGGCAAATTTTTTGAAGTGTCGTTTGTACGCATATGTGATTGTATGGTAGTTCTTCAGTAGATGGACATTCAGCTTCTAAAATTAGTAAATCCATCAGTGATGAGTCTTTTTCATCAGTAGAGGTTCTATAGTCTTGCATTCTTCGATGTACCGATAAAAACAAACTTAACTACAGGTTTCGTTTTCAGGGTAACGTGCCTGTAATTGTTGTTCACCAAATCACATCCTAAATGTGGTAGCACAACTTGTCCCTAAAAAGCGATACCTTCAGCAAGCAACAAAGGATTGGACGACGAAAGAGATTTGTGGACGGATGGCAATGCACTTACCTGAATACACTTCATACGCGCTCATCGTATAACTCAACCAAATTTCACGCAACCTAGTGCCACTGTTCACACCGAATGATTTGTGATAAAAAAGTAAAACTCACTATCCTTTCGGGCCACCACTACATCAGTTATTAAACATAGTGTGAAAATTAAGTTGATAGCACTCATTAAAAACGTTCTAACGTGCGTGTCCAGCTTTACCAGACCTTGCTATTCGGTTTATATATTTGTTTACGGCGGTCTCGTTGTATGGAGGCATGTAATCTTACTTCATTAATCAGGCTCGCTCATATCATGGAATCTGTGAGAACCAGGCCACAATCCCCTCATTATCTAATTGGCCTTATGAGAACGCTGCATATTTGTTTTTGTTTTGTATTTTTCCTCTCATTCAACTGGCATGACCAATAAGATTGGGAGAAGTAATGAAGCTCTGGAATTGGAATACCTGTCTCTGTGGCGATGGATAGTGTCCAGAATGATGATCAATGTAATTCTGTTCATGCTCTCTACAATCTCCTTCTGATACATAGACAAGTAGAGCAATAATGTGGCGTGCGGCAAAAATAATCTACTACTCTATGGCTGTTAACACATTTAGGATATGTACTGGGCCGTTGGTTGAGGAGTTAAACAAAGCCCTACAGTGACATTAGCATGAAGAGCTTTCTAAACCTTTCTGCTGTTTATGGGCACCCAGAGAACACTAATGGCATGGAAGTGACTGGTGCTCACGGATAAAATCAAATATTATCTACGAACTCTACCTGGAGAGGGCTACAAGTTGGGTGCAGACTGTCTCATTTTTTGCCTCATAAAACGAGGAATGCGATGCTAGTAAACGCGTCTTTAAATTACCAGATCATTATAACCCAAAGATTACTAAACTTTCAGGCATTCGTACTACGTGAACAATGCAACAATCGCGGATCATGCTGTTACTAAAAGGAAAGTTTGGAACATAACATCATGTTGCATGTCTGAGCCGATTACTCCCCCCACTGCATGCATTTGGCCTGCATTCGGCCTCAGAATAACTTAGTGTGGTTAAACAGGTCAGTTTAGCCAGCTTACAGTTTTAAAGGAAAGTAAATTCTAATGAGCCCATCCATCTGGATTCCAGTAGGCGAACGAATCAGATGACACTTCCTTGTCCAGCACTACTCATAAAATAGCCGCGCCAAAAAATTTTCCTTCAGTTTATTGTGGCTCACAAAGGATGCTTCATATTACATTTGAAACGATTATAACATGTATGTTTCTTGACTAACCACTACGCGATGCTCCAAAAAGGCGTTAAACTTCGACTTTAGTCAGCACATCTGTCTGCGTAACCGTCCACAGAATTTTATGAAACCGATCTGGAAACGGTGTTAGCAGAAGGCACGCCAAATCCATGCGGTTGAGCACAACATCATGAAGCAGCTAAAACGTCCTGAGCTCGCATGTGAAAGCTCACACGAAATTCGTTCGTGCGTTAATGAGGTGCTGCCTCTATGAGTCCTGAAAGGCAAAGCGACCGATACTGGTAATTTGCATTCATTCGACTGAAAATTTTAGTTAAAGAATACGTGGATAACTTGGACAGGTTCAGACGAACTAAATCCACGGCAAGCGCAGATCGAGCTCTATTCGTTTGTCTCGGCAGAATTGTCAGCTTCCAACAGATTGCGTCATGGCTTTCGATTGAAACCGACTATATTTGTCCGCTTTTTGCGGGATAGTGTATAAACGTCGATTGTACGCGACGATACGTTGATACGAAGTAGAACCGAGGGATGCATGTCACGCGCGAATCAATGCTACTCGAAACCTTTGAACAAACTGGTGGAGTACATTTCAAAATCAACATAAAACTGTTTCAACTTCACTTACTTTCACTTTTCCAGTTCGCATTTTTCTTTTGGATTAAACCAGGTTACACTGTATTTCAGCTAACTAGAATTGAGAGGGTTGCCCTCCATAAAACGACTTGAACCGAATTGAATTCTGCTAAAACCTGGGTGGTAATTAACCACTCTGGTTGCTGATTTTCCTGGCTTGATGTCGGTGTACAACATTTCATGGGCAGTGGGACCACCGGGAAAAATTTTTTAAAACGCAAACCCAGTTGGAATATATTTCCTGACCGCAACATTGGGTGTTTTTAGCGCAATACTGTAAACGAGGTAAACGAGTTTGTTCTGTAGTGAGTAGGCCATCTTAAGCTGCACGGTCTCGTAATTCGGCTTGCAAGGTTCGATACTGAGGAAATTAAGAAATAATGCAAGCCTTCAGACAAAACTTGGTCAGAATGGGTTGGTAAATAATCTGGGTACGATATGACAACTTTAGTCAATAACTGAACATTTGATATTCATGAGGAGACGAAACCGTTCACATCGTCATCCCGGGGCAAAAATATCCTCCCGGTGTTCGAGCACGAAGTAGGATGTGTTTTATCAATAATTTTGTGTCAGTTTAGGAGAGTGTGCAAAACGCCCAGGGAATTCAAATGAACCGGCTTTTGATGACGGGTCGAGAGGAAATACGTTAGATTGTAACTTTACCCACGTAAACAGGCTTCAAGTGACCCACAAGCTTAATGTGAAAACATTCTATCAACATGCGCAGTAGCTGGGTAGGTTTTTGGCAACAAAAACGTACTCCAAACAAGATATAACTGTTAACTTTTGACTTATTGCACTAGGCTGCATAGTCGTGGAATTCCGTGAACCTCCAACATTTCGCTACTCCGAAGTAAACAAGGAACCTGCATTGGCACAGCAGGGATAACCTTTAAAGACTAACAGGAATGTATCAATCGTACAAACAGACTCCCCGAAGAAGAGATCTTACAGCGGCAAAATTGCTCAAAGAGAATCCTCCGTCTTCTAATGATTGCCATGAGCGGCAATAATAGCGCACCTGATGTGCTCGCCGGTGTTACTTTATTCTGGATTGATGACTGTATTGAACTGAACAGTGCATAACAGTACCAAAGAAATATTTGCCGCAAAACTAAATTTGAAACGATCCATTGCTGATTCTTGGCTTAGTACTCTGTCAAATAAGAGGGCATTACCGACCACATATTCGACTCGATTCTCGACAGGCAAGCATAAATTTTTCTTAAAAGCCGGGTTCAAATGTGTGCGCATTGCCACCAACAAATAAACCGGACTCTGATAACAACACAAATTTGTTACAAAAATACACTAGAAAATGATTGTGGTAGACTGGTGACGAGTCGTTCATTGGACATACTTCTTGTCCGGTACACTGTTCTTGTCATTGTTTTTTCGTTTGTGTACAAAATTGCACGTCAAAAACGCATACGTTGCCCAATAGTTCAAAAGGGATACTGTTTGAGTTCCCATAGATAGAAGTGCTAAGTGTAGCTCAGGTGGTTGCGGAATGGGCCGCGAGTTTCATACTCTACTGCATAAAGGATAATATCACTTCGGTATAGTTATTGTCCTATCATCAACTACCATTCAGGCCAAGTGGTCTTCTATCTCAAATGATAGTCATAGAAACGTGAAGGTCCGTGAATGAAAGTCCCACAGTGACTCACTTTCGATTGAAATGGAAAATTACTGCGGTATCTTTGGGATGCACGAAAACTAAATATACATTTCATCATCTTAAATGACGGGAAAAACTACCCTGTATCAAAGAAAGCCTTGTTTAATTTCATCGCGTCCTCCAATAGTGTAGACTTTGGTAGCCAGCACAGAATCGCCCGATTTGCAACATGTGCACTGCATTTCTGGACGGGATATCCACCGCTGATTAATTCGTCATAAATATCCAGTGATGGCGTTAATCTGCCCGTCTAACGTACAAGCATCTCCCACGGAGAACAACAACATATGGAGATCTCGTGCAAGGTGAATATCGAATATTGGGGTTTACCGGAATATTAGAACGCTCTTTGGTCTGGTGTGATAAACTTACACTTCATATTTGTGTTTCTAGGTCAAAAGACACCCCGCATCAACACCAGCGAGTACGAAAAAAACCTTGAATCATTTTTATCACAGTCCTTATTATTATTCTTTACTAGTCTCGAATATGGACGTCTCTGTCGTCTTTCTAACTGTCGACGAGTTCGTAACCTATGAGTGCACTGAATGCACCATGAGAAATTTAAATAAAAAATAAACTCATAAGCCACGTCTTCAGGTCTGAGGGGAGTTGTCCATCAAGCCATTTTCGCTCACCACTTCAGTAATTGAGGAGGTCCTCAGTGGGTAGCTTGCATCCATACGTCCTGAACTCCATGGATGAAATGATTTTGGTCTCGCATTTAGAATAAGCTAATCATCTTGGAGTCTGCGAATAAGTTCAGCATTCACCTGTGATCGGTGGCACCTTGATCTGCTGCACCACCAAGCGGCTTCCATCCTCATTGTGTGAAGGAATCCTACATAATTATTTTTATGCTTTTGTCCAAGCAAAATGCATTCAAAATACACTGCCCAGAATATCAATTAAAGTCGGCTCTTTTATCGATATAGTATTATGCAATAAAGTGGGGAAACGTTTGGCGCGCCGACCGTTGCAGACCTTTATGATGAAAAACAAATCTTCTGGCAGATCGTATCTGATATAAGCTTGCGTCAGAGTTCTGAACGGATTCCAAAGTCCAATCCACAAGGAGATTGAATGATAGTGCCGACCAGTTTCCAGCTGTTTGATACGTGTGAGAGCGCAGTAGAATTAAATAAAATGCGTTTTATGAACATACATACGCAGAAAGCGTTTCGGACCTTGATAAGAATACGAATGCGCTAGTAGTAGGGGCAACATTTGATTAGGTATTTTCCCACAAACAACAGGGAGCAAAATTGCATGGAATATTTTGTAGAGAGCAGTGGTGTTTTTTGTCTATCAGTGAACACCGTGGGAACATTTCAAAGGTTATTTGTTTTTTGGCCAGCTGCCGTGTGCTTTCCAAACCTCTGAAATTTTGGGGCGGGGGTGAATATAGAAGTATCGTAGTTCAGTTACCGGAGCCCGTGTAGCCCTGCCAGACTGATGTGCGACATGCTTTAGAGTGGAGGTTTCGGTACTGCAAGCTACACATTATTTGTATATACATACTGAAGTCTATGCTTTCATGTGCATTTCAATGGTGCACGCTGTTTGTGTATTTGCTGAATTCATTCAGACGTTTAGACTAGATAAGTTGAATGGAAATCGCGGGGCACTAACGAGTTGATTTCACACCATCACACCTAGTTGTACAGTGGCGCGAACGACGCATAATTGACGGTTTTATAGAACTCAAAGTTTACTAAACACAGATGAACGCAACCACTTGTGTGAACTCATTCGTGTCTACAAAATCTAACCAAGCATGGCTGCTTTACTTCAGGTCGGCCGTTAAATGTGCGGACCCATAACGATTTCTCACGGACCAAATTGAGAATTTTATGGAACTTTTCTGGACAAAATTTATTGGCGGATATTTAGCACCCAGTGCAGTTTTCATATTGTAGACCGTATTTCAGATTGATACAGTCCAGTGGCATTCACAGCACATTCCGTGCACACTTGGACAATATTTCCGAATTGTACTAATCCGATTCAGGGATTCCATTGACCGAGTTCCCAAACTCAGTCCAACCGGATGCGTGCTTCCAGATGGAGTGCGGATTTTTGGGTTTAAATCCGCTGCCTTATATCACGGTGTATGAATAGTTGATTCCTTTCGACGGGCAAGCATCGTTCCTTGGCGCTCCACTGTGCTGGTCAGCGACATAATTGTGTATATTTTAGCGCCACGAAAGTGGACCGTTGAGGTCTCCTGCACAACCATGTTCAACTCCGCGTAAACAGTACCCGAGATTTTGAACCCAATATTTCATTTTGATATTCAAAATTGACAAAACTGCGTGTAAATCAAAGTGCCGAATCTAGGAAGCGCCGATGGCAAACGCCACCGACAAGTATGTGGAAACAACACTAGGTTCCCGGTGACAAAATTCAGTGAAGTTCAGTGAAATTCAATTAGATTTGGACGCAATATTAGCCACGGGTTTTTTGAATACAGGGTAATACTCACCATTGCCTGTGTACAGGTAGTAAAATTTGCCACTCGCGCCTTCTTTCTGTGTTCCGTGTAATGTCCCGAACAGAGTGAGTATTGCCCTAAGCAAGACACCGTAATCAGATTGAAATGCTTCAAATTGAATTTCTCATTCGAATTGAAACTGTTTCAATTGGTTCTTGCCTGCACATATTGATGAAGACTTTCAGAACTGTCACCCATGAAGAGATGATTTGAAAGAACCCACAATTTCACACTGTTGGGACGTCGAGAAATATTGACATTTCTGCTGAAACAACAAGACATTGGTTACCGCAACATTCGTGAGTTTCAAGGTTATCAAGTCAAGGGAGGGAAATCCGATTGCTATATTCTAGTCCTATGACTATTTGTCATTGAAAAGAAAACACCGTGGACGTGTTTCCATTCTCCTAGTGGTACACCCAAAGTTCTCGCATGAGTGCCTCGCTGTCCTTTCAGCATAATTCTTCCTATCCTGCTGCAAACATTTCGAATTTCTATTCCACTAGACGCTATATATAGAAGTTCACAGGAACAAAACGATTGATATCGATCAGCAACCCCATTCTGCGAGGTCTCCAACAAGATGCAATGGATCATCTTGAAATTAGAGTCACACCAACAGCACCCAAACACTCAGCAATCCCTTTCATAACAGCTGACTTGTCACAGGTTGGCTACCCCTCTGATTTCGCCGATCTGCAGTTAGCACAAAAACAGTGTTCCCTTTGGCATACTTTGGTTCCATATGCACCAAAGCCAGAAAAACTAACGTAGATTTTTGTGTTGACAACGTATTCGATGCAAGTACCCGTTGAAAAACCAACCTCTCAAATTCTATTTACCATGATATTGATTTGTCGATAAAAGGATAAGCAGTATATAACCCTGAGGTAGCGGTGGTCCTAGACTTAAACATGTCGCTGTCTTGCTGCCCGAAAAGGCCACGTCATACATCTGTACAGCTAGACAACCAGAACAGATAACTTGCGATTCCGGGATATGCCGCTGTGCCGCCAAGGTGTCCTAAATTTTTAACCACGACCTTAGATTTATGCACTTAATTCATCTTTTTTCACCACAGCCAGTATGAAAAGAGGACAGAGTAGTACAGTCAGAGATACTGAGTCTAGAAAGTGCAGTCGAAACATGAAGGCAGTTATTCTTCCTAAAGAACATAGAGTGTACTCGAATGTGCAAGATCAGGCAGCTGGAAGCACATGAAATACTGCAACATGGGTTTCAAATTCTCTTGCATTGTTGAATCTATGTTCTCCACACTGTTAGTTTACAGTAATGCCGGGAAGAGAATTTCTCGCGAACATCCGTTCATTCGTCCGGATAACAACGTGGTGTCTATATGAACCACGTACAGGTCACTCCCTTGCTATTTTATCACGCGGTGAGTCCATGTAGGCTCGGTTCAACGTCCTCTCCTCGATAGTTGTAGTAGTCTACATCGTACTTAAGATGAGTGTGCTTAATCACACTAATTAACACGTATCACGTCGTCCAAATAGTTTCCGCAAGAGGTTTGTGTTTCTCTCCTTTTGGGCAAAACAATAACATTCGGCGCTTCGTTTGGTCAACATATATGCCATGGGCCAGAGGATCCGTTGACAAAGGTCAATTTAAAATTTTCTATACCTTGCCTGAAATCAAACGTCATCAGCATTTTGTCACCTGCGTTCATTTCCATTGTTGTGGATGCCGAAAACGCGCCTGCTCTTACAGATAATGGGGCCGCACCGCGTCTCCTAGGTTCGGTGTTATCATGTAAGTCAGGATGTGCAGAGAAGAAACAATGAGAACTGCCGAGTTCAGCACTGGAACAAGGATAGAAGCTGGGGGAAAAAGACTGTTTAAGTACGAATTATACACGGGCTATCACCCTTCCCGATATTAGAATCATTATTACGGGGTTGTGCAAATGCCAGATAGTGCCGGTTCAAATTTGATGAAGCCCCTCAGTAACCCGTCATAAGCCTACAAAGAGAGCAATAAAAGTGCTTACTCGACACACGTTTACATGACGCCATCCCCCACCAGAGGTCCGCGTGTCAGCACACCACAAAACTGAACGAATTGTTCGATAACACAATGAATAGAGGTATCATTGTAATATCTTTTCAAATTTCATAAATATATTCATTCATTTCCAGATAAATGTGGTTTGCACGGACGATTCATCTGAACACATTCCAAAGTCACTTAGTCAGTCTTTTGTTTTGAGCTTCTACCCTCTGGTAAGAGAATGAGGCAGTTCTTCCTCTCTTTTATGTTCATACACTATCATTTATGTAATCCAACGTATTCCCCACTAATGCGGTTAGTGACTATGGAGCTCGAAAGAGGTATAACGTAGTAATTCCGGTTAATAAGTGATTGCACGTTGGACAGCCGACGTTTCTAAATTCTAGTAGCCGTCAGATATTCCTTGTCTTGTTTTGTGGCAGCATACGGATACCGTGAGGCCCGTTTATTGCTGCCATCTTCGGTAAACTGCAGGGTATCGGTATGTAATGACCACTGCGTGCATCATCTACGAGGAAATGATGTTCGAATTTAACTACGTTTGGCAGATTACGGGCCACCGACTCGTGCACGTTTCTGCATTAACTCAGGTATAACAAAAACTGCTACCGCATAAATTAAGTCCACGCTTGCGACAATAGAGCTGGTCATAAAATTAAATCTGTGCATTTTGAATGCGTTGTATTGTGTGCACCTTCTCAGACGAAGTCCTTCTACACAGTTTCCAACCGTGAATCTTTTATGCTTTGTATCGTACGCTGTAGCCTGCGTAAGCATGTGTTGAACTTCCTCTCGCTTTGGTACAGCCCTGATTTGCTAGGGGACACGATGGCCCTGCATATTATAATACAGCTGTCCACACTGAAGGTTATTCCAGTGAACACTTATGTTCACATCCGATTGCAAACGGGCCAATGGAAAGCCTGGTTATCATTGTGGGTCGTTTACGAAACACAAGCAATCAATGTTGCGCTAAACGTTAGTGGTGTACGCCTACATCCATACTAGCCGATGGTTGACGTTTCAGATCGTTTTTTCTAGATTGTTGTGAACAGGACTAGCCTAACTTTGTCTGTACCGCATGGCCATCATAAATTATTTTGGGGCATTTGACTGGTTAAATTCATTAATCACATTACTCACTCATCAATGTTTGTCGCTTGTCAAACGAATGAACGCGTAATCAACTCCCTTTGTTGCATACCACGTATGTGTTTTATCGTTGGATATGAATTTATTTGAATCACATTGCGTTACTCTTTTGAAGAGAACAACTTGCCGCTGACAACCCATTGTTGCTCCAGCTTTCCAAAATCGTTTCCTAAATCAAGTATCATAATGGGTTCGCTGATACGGAACAATTTGAGATCGCTTCCGATAGTGGTTATCACATGGAAGAGCAATTTCTTGTCAGTACTTATAGCTTTGTTACTCGAGAACGCCTACCGGTCTTCAGAGGCGGCATGCTATCCAACGGTCCCACGTGTGGTGCATCAGTGAACAATAAATCTGTACTCCACAAAGGTGTGATTGAGAGTTAATCCGCCGTTGTCAAATTACCCAGCAGCAGTCGAGTTCTGAACGGTATCAAACTTTAGCAACCCTACTTCAGACACGTTCATCCCGCAATGCTAAACCGTAGATAAGTCCATTTTCAGAAAACGCAATTTGAGATAATCCCCCAAGTTTAGCGATGGACAGGATAAAACGATGGACAAAACATTCAAAAAACATTCGGGTACTCGAATCTCTGATGAATTTATTCCTGGGCTTATGAGCAGGATGGGAGCTCTAATTTGAGTTCATTTCAAATTTGGAGTGTCCCCGAGTCTGTGGTCATTGGTTTTTTGTGATAGTATGTGCTGAACGTGGAGCAAGTCGATAGTTCTAGCAAGAAGGGCAAACAACTTGTCTGACGCCACATCCAGAATGATTCTGAATAAGTTGAATGCACTTCAAGATACTTCATCCATAATTATGTTATCCAACGTACGCAAAATTAGTATTGAGGATGAAAAATCCGCTGCGTGTGAATTGGAATAATGTAACGGCTATACTGGGTGTCCGAAAATCAGGTGAGTTGTTGGGTTGATTCAAAAAATGCATCTAAATTATCTAACGCGTTGCCAGATTTCCGGTACATTTGCGCAACGCACACTTGGTTGCGCTGCTTCAGATAGTTCAACAGAACGAAGGTTTGGATGAGGTTTACGGGATTTTGAGCGCAAATACCCACAACCGTTCACTCCTCCGAGTGCTTCTTTCATCGAGGCTATTTCGCTTTCCAGAATGAGCTCTTCGGGCCCCAGTTTGACAGTCACTAATTTATTGCGTACATTTTTCGCCCCTAATTCGGCAATCGGCCGACTTGGTGAGAGGGCGAAGAGAAAAGGTCTGTCGCGTACACCGAAATATCTAAGCTTATTAGAAATGAGGTAAGGGTTTGACATTTTCATTAGCAGTCTATGGAGCTTGTTGATATAAGGGGCCAGTCGGTGACGGATGTCTTGTCGGCATCGGCTAAGGCACCGACTTTAGAGAAAGCAAGCAATTAGGGTGACACTGGGCTTGAGGTTATCATCCGGGTAAATTAGGAAGCCCGCAGTGGGTATGTGAAATGAGGAAGGTAGCGATGGATGGCTCAAGTGGAGAAACAGGTGGAGAGACTGTGTACCTGTTGAAGGGTGTTATTACGCGAAATATGCGTCGGTAGCAATTTGATCCTTGAGATTATGTGGTCTTTTATCCCTACGCGCCGTTTTCACGGTTCTTCTGAACCGCAATTTGCGCTGCCGTACCCACGGCGGCGGCATGTGTCGGCAGTGCACGGATGTATTGTGGGGCGAAACGGCGGCCGATGGGCAAACGAGTGCTCATAAATAAGATCCCAAGAACGCGTGACGGAGGATTGCCTAAGATACTGGAATCTGGATTATTTATTACAATACACGCGGAATGCTATTTATGGCTGAATTTCACATTCAGCAAGTGGAGTTCAAAAATACTATGGCAAGTCGCCACTGCTGCAAGTAAAGCCAGGTTATGCTGGAAATCCGCAAAGCATAATACGGAAATTAATCATTGGTGCAAATTTTCCAAAAAGCCAAGGAGTTTTGAACCTGTGATCCGAAGTGTGAATAAGGCTCACTTTGATTAAAGCCTTATTCATCCATCAGTAATTAAGGTCACATCACTTGGTGACCGGCCGCTATCATGCTAGAATTTTTTCCGTGAAAATGTCTTTGTGTTACCCACGCATGGGCAGGAACACTAGATAATAATAATTATATTATTTATTGTTTATTCCCAACTGGTGGGAAACAGTCCGTCAGGCACGATCACACGAAAACAGGCAGAATAATGTATGACTGGGTTGAATGGCTGGTACTGGAGATTGCGCGATAAAAGGACAACCTCATAAACAGTGGCCAAAATAGGATGTAAACTTGGTCACGCCTAAACCGGTGTGGGAAAAAGCACAATCACTAGGAGTTTATCATTCCTCTGGGGGGAACATATCGAGCTGAGACAAGATCAGATCGTTAAGGTTTGAAAATGGCGGGCAAAAGCAGAACGACGGAGGGCAAAAAAGAGGCATACTGCCTGGCAGATAATAAGCAAACTTCAAATTGCGAAAAATGATGAACCAGAACAACCAGTCTGGTGAAGTTTCAGGATTGCTGCAGTCTGTCTGGTTGATTTGATCTAAAGTACAAAACCACCGATGAGGCCTTTCCGGCCTTGGACTATTTGGCTTATGGCTACGGTCACAAGATGCGTAAGTGGGGATGATGAGGTAGAGGAATCAGTAATACGCATAAATGGTAGGAGAAATCTCAGAGTCACGAGGTACATTGAAACTGTTGAGACTCACTAGTGTCACTATTGCAGTGGAGTAGGCTGTATAAGTTCAATGGGTAGGGAGTTGATGCTAGCCCATAAAACGGAACGTGACCTTCACACACAATTACCGTCGGTTATCTTTTGTCAAATGGACTGCTTCATTTTTCTTTACCATACTGAATGGGATATGGTGCAACTTCTTCAGTACCAAATGTTGAATCGAGTTGACTCGTAAATTTGCACAACTTGCCTAAATCGCATGACTTTGCATTGTCTCGGTTGCAATTTTGTTCAATGAACGTTCAGACAAGTTACCAACAATCTAAATCATCTCAGCAAAAACATATTCACCCATAATTTGGCTTGTGATTCTTCTCTAGGTAAACTGGTTTTTTGCTTAGGGAAAGAACCTAGCCACTGCTGATTGAGAATCGTCAATGAGGTTAATAGCGATCTAACAAGTCAGTGCACATATCCCTGTTTCGGTTTGATCAGTGATTGCACTGTCATGAAACTCGCAGGATCATAAAATGATTTTCCGCTTCTTGTCGATCAGTTTGTTGTTGTGTCTCGAGTTTTGATGTTAGCAGCCAGAGTAAAACTTGTCACCTTGTCTCGCAGATGAACCGCCGAGCAGACTTAGCCGTATTTATTCGACCAACGTGGAACACGCGCGATGGATTTGAATCGTATCCAAAATCATCAAACTGGCGATGAATCCCTGTATGGCAAATGGTTGTGGTGCATGCCATCTTAAGGATGGTTCATTCCAAATGCCACATCTAATCGTAATTCGCTACAGCCGAACTGTTTTCATATTAAAAATTAGACACATCCCCTCTAGCCGCTATGTGTGCTCCGTGAAATCCGATCTTAAGGACAATCATCCACGCATATTCAGGGGGCGGATTTTGCATTTGCTAATAAATAGAACTACAATAGTTTCCGAAATCTGATATCCCATGACTACTGTCACAAATGTCACACTTTATATTGAGATACCCAATATCACGAAGGTCTGTGTTCCCTGCAAACACTATTCATTTACTTATTTATTTCTGGAGCTTTTTGTTGAACTGTTCGTTTCAGCCCACTTATTTATTTTATTATAATTGAGCAGATGTAGCTTCACACATGATCATGTCTGCCACTGTCAGCTACCTTCAGATGATTATTAGCTAATCAGTAGAGCATTTTTAACTTTACTGGCTGTATACACTGATAATGAGAGCACGTTTTTATGCGAACGTGTGAGAACCGAAACAAACCAACCTGGCAAGGCCCCCTTTCAAATCGATGGCACTACATTTCCGCTTGCTTTGAGCGGCTTTGTGTAGTTTCTTAATGTAAAACACAGTGAGTCTGATTAGAAGTTGATAGGATCCGATGACATGGAGTTTTGCATTGCATGCTGTAGGCTGTCTACACGTCAACAAGCCCAAACTTGAATGGCAAAAACATAAATCCACATGGTAGCGCTTAAGTGCGATGTCATCCACTCATGAAACATCAGATAAATTTCCCTCGTAATACAACTGTCGCTGCAAACGAGTCAAATTACTTTGCTGCATACCAGTCTGAGCAATTCATCTGCCGCAACACCGTATTGAAGAACGACGGCTGGAAACAGGCTATGCAGGTTCGTGGTAGCACCGGCGGAGATTTTGTGGTCCAAATCCTGGTAGTTGGCAGTGGCTCAGGAGTATGATGCATTAAACAGGCAACGATTAGCGTTTCAAACAGTTAGGCTTTCTGCGCTGAGAATCCACCCAAAACTGTACTTGAAAATGTAACAGTATGTTCGGTTTACCTGACGAGATACACAGTTTTCAAAAGTGAGGCACAACCTCGAACACATTCAGAGGTTTTCTGTAAGTAGTTTGGAAAAAAGCTTCAATGTTCTTGAACAAATTAAATGAAGTTACATGATGTTGTATGCCTCCAGGTTGCTGTACTCGGAGTTTGGCTTCAATATGTGTTGAGCTTTATGGATCACTTGAGATCGCTGTTTATCAAAACTTGAACTATGTAACCAAATGAGCAGGAGAACGAGGCCGTGGTTGGATCTTGCTCTATTATTATTCTATTCTCAGTAGGTAAAACACGTTTGTAGGTGCATGCTACGAGCATCAGAAAGATAGTCGAATATCACTTGCGGTAAAAAAACACATGCCAGATGTCAGGGTTCATGCGTATCTCGTGATATTATGAGCAAACATATGACATCTTCATGTATTCACCAAGGCGGATCAGTATATATCACAATTTTCTACTTTTTGCTCAGTTTAGGCAAATGTTGAATATGGCGCTTCTCTGCATGTGTTTTCGCGTTTGTGGGCTCGGAGTTCGTCTATATGTCGTGGGTGGCTTGGATTCTAGTGGAAATGCTTGTAAGCACAACGAAGTCTGCTCTTTGGAGACCATTTCTTGGCAGAAAGTTGCAAGAATTGATATAAGGTGAGCGGAATCGGGTAAGTGGTTATCAGGTATAAATGTCAGTAAATTAAGTCCGTTCATTTCCCAGAAATCTATATTTCGAAGCGGTCACTTCCTCGTACCGTCCTGCAATAAATGCTTAACAGTTACTTTCGCCTGAAACCTATAGAAAAACTAATGTCCCCTCATGAATGCATGGCTGGAGTTGCTTACCCAATTCAGCTATCTCACTTTCGAGAAGCATGTATTCTCTTTAGGTTGTAAGTTATTTCATTTGAATCCCTTACTAATCGTTCATTCTAAAGTTTCTCGCAACTAGGCTTCATACATCAATTACTTCGAATAGAGGGTTTACCGGCCCACCTCTTGAATACTGACAAGTCTATTGCATCGCATCTTGAATACCAAGTAATGATGACCCTTAGTTTTAATAAAACCGGAATCATCGTATAGTTCCTTCTCCACCGATTATTGTACAAGTGGCCATGGGACAACCTGGCGTAAGATAGGCATTTTTCAAAGAAAGAAACGGTTGCCTTGATTGCCCCCGGCCCAAAAATGTTGACCGCGTTTGGCTCACACACTCCATTTTGGGATCTTGCATCACAATGAAACATTTTTCAAGCTTTCATGATGCAACTAATAGCCTCTGTGAAGACGGAGCATATTCAAGAAGGTTGCTGGGTTACAATCCAAACCAACTTTGGATTACCATTATTAGGCCACAAAAAATGGGAACCTAAGTGAACAGTTCCCACCAGGTTTGGAAGATGCACCATTACATTCGATTCTTTCTTTGAAAGGATCTCATCCTCTTCTAAGTAGCTAATATATATTGTGAGTTGGATTTCCCAACGGGGTTTTCCAAGCTGGGCAATTACAATTAGCTAAAAATTGTTTATGCATGCCGCTGTCACGTTGCCTTTAACCAGTATATCCAACGGTACCGAAAGCCACTGATTAGCATGTGACATATGTCGGTCGCTTTCTTTTTGTCTAAAGGTGTTGTTGCATATACCCCGTCGAAGGATCGTACACAAAAATTCGGTTTTCCTTTATTGAACGCTATGATCCGAGGCTGCCGTGGCTGTAATTCGCTTAAACCTTTCTGAATGATTCATTTATTTTCTTTTACCTACTGTGTGAGTCGAATACATGCACAGTGTTCATATGGAACTTTTTAATTTCCGAAACTCACGTGATGGCTTTTGAGGGCAGATTTGGAGGAAAGTTGACTTTTCAGAAATCATTTTCCGATCGTGTCATGATTCCATCGCTGGGTTACCAAGATTGACAATGATTTGAAAACATTAAGTGAAAGAATGTATTCTTCTAACCGCGAAATTAACTTGTCCCGAAGAATGCACTCTTTGGTTGTATGGTTATAGTCTTGAAATCCGTTACCTTCACACTAATGTACGCTGTGATTTATAGCAACTTTCCGCCCCTTTATAAGGTTTGGAGGGCGATTAGCGATAACCCTACGCATATTTGTGTTTGCGTCACATTAAAACAATACTACCTGCGATGGCCGACTTTCATGGCGCGTGAGGTACTATATTGCCTTCTGAACGGACAAGTGCAACGAAATACAGCACCATTCTAACTGTTTATGATAGGTATTTTCAATGACAATTTCGAGCACGCTAGCGTTCATTTTTAGCGGTCAGGTAAACCACGTCTGGTTGCGTGCGAAACCTCAACAGTCAAGCCGTTCGGAAAAGATTTTATCAATAAATGTCGTAACGTGGTTTTATTGTAGGATAACGCTGGCGTCTCTATACCACGCTTGGAAGTCATAATTCCGCATGGGATGCCGTGCAAATACGTCATGTTGTCAGTGCTTAGAACAATATTGTGCGCTGAATCCTACGTATTATATTTGAACGCGTTCAAACGGTACACCGAGTCCATTTAAATCCACCTAAATGAAAAACAACTCTGCTTCAAAATGTCTGCGTTGGAGGCCGTGGAAAAAAATAACCACGATTAGTTGAAATGGTCTTGTCATGCCTCTTCTTCAAGGCTAAGTCTTTACTGTTGGATTGACTGACCACAGTCGGGGCAAACTGAAGTAGATTTTCTATTAGGATTTTTACCATACATGCAAGAAACATAAGCACTTTGTAATGCTACACATAACGTTGCAAAATCCCTCGGAATGTAGCGTTTACAACATTGCAAATATACTGCAGCTGAGGAGCTAGAAAAATTGAATTTTAAACGTTGATGTTCCTGTGCGTCATTAGTTAGACCCTTGCGCCACGAAGGAACGAATATCTTTGATAGTGAATATTTCAAGTCCAAACAATCAGTCACCTTCAGCTGAGTGAATGCCACGAGCATAACGGGCGGACGCTTTCTCATTCCAATTGTAATCGACACAGGAAGTTTGATTCACCTTCGCGAATGGGCTTCCTTCCCCTGTCCGGATGCTTTGCTTATAACAGTTCAACCAATGTGCGGAGGTATCCACACACGATATGTACATAAAATCAAAGTTGCAGTTGGTTACGTGGATAACATTGGGATCCAATACTCACCTTTCAGCCGGAACTGTTTGAAATGGCCGAGCTTTTCACCAGCAAAAGAACTATTAGGACAACCCTTACAGACGCCAACAACGACTGTAAACCAGGAGAGGGAACATTACCCCGTTCTGTTAGAGTGGAGGAGTGGTGTGACCTCGTGAATTCCATAGGCAGTTCCATTATGACAGTCATCCCGTTATCCATTGATGGCGACGCCATGGGTCGTGGTACCTACGGCATGGGAGTTGCACCCAGGTGCAGTGTCGAAAGCGCCCTGCAGGAGTGGATCCTATTAAATAGGTGATTTTACGTCGTGCGGTTGTCTGGCTCAATAGACATCAATGCAAATCGATGTGGTACACGATGTTTATTGTTCTCATCAGCATGTGCTCAGGTAGATAGCGGTTCTTAGTCTGAAAAGGAAGCTCTTTCAAGAATTTGACGTTCGCGGTTTCCTTCGATATAAAAGTTGCTTGTAACTCTGTCAGCTCTGTCAACCGACGGAAACTTTGACGATGTCTGGCGTTCATATTTGGTTCTTCCAAAATTAGATTTTTTATGAGGGCACTCTATTTGAATTGTGGGCACATAAGAGTATTTGGCAAGCATTAGCCTGAGGTCATCTCGTCTATTTGGGTAGGACAAAGATGCCCTCCCTCACGTTTCCTCTTCCACTTGGTCATTGGTGTGATGCACGCAGCTTCCTTGCTTGCCACGAAACCTCTGGAGTGAAAACGCTTCTGGGACTGGTTAAAAATGAGATTTCTTCTCGAATTTGGAAGGCCAGGGCAGCTTTTTGCCAAACTCGGACACTTATTGCGCTAAAGAGACGTCAGTAAATCTGTCAAACGAAGGGTTTACATTGCAGCAGTGTGATTCATACTGCTTTGTAAGTCGTAGACGTGTTTGACCATCAATGTCTCCAAAGCATTGGTCATGTCTGGTAGTAACGTTGTATCCGGAATGCAGAGGTACGCCGGATGGTTCTAAGAAGGATGATTTGTCGCAGGATACATGAATGACTCACGCTTCATAAGTTATGCTCTTTAGGGCATGTAACCCGCATGTTAGAAGGCCATCTGCCTCGCACAGCTAGTTTTAGCCTATCTATGTTGTAAGTGGTGGCGACCGTTTGGTCGACAATACACGACCTGGCAAATAAGTATGAAAACCTTATCCACTAAACTGAGTTGGGTCGACAACCGCCGCCTCTCCGGATGGGGACCGAGGACGCAATTCGGCAATGGTTAATGACCGTCAAAGTTAGTCGTTTGGACCTCAAAACTATCGCCTATATTGCGTAGCGAATCTATCCGCCATCTCAATATACTTGCCATCGGCCCAAANTATGCTTTTGCAATCATCGCGCGTCTAGGTGGGACCTAAATCCAATATTAAGCTAGGTTTTTCTGGCTGTAATTTTTCTTGAATATGATGCTGGAGAGTGCACCACCATTTCAAATTGTTTAGAGAAAGGACAAATTTTGAGATGAAACCAGAGGCTCATAAAAGATTCAGCAAATGTTCTGAATAGAAGAAAAATTCTCAGCTCAAACTGCCAAGTCAGCGCTTTTATTACGGCACTCACCCATTTGGTTTACGAATGTGCTAGGCGACGATCGCTACAAGTCTGATGGCAGATCCTTTAGGTTTGATGGGTATATGTCTACATTCCTGACGTATCATCAGCGATTCCCCATATTCGCTTGTAGTCTATTGATTGGTCAGGCGGATTTTACTACATTACCCACAGCAACTTCACGCAGGATTCCTATTGTTCAATCTGAACTTCGCAATTTTTAAACTGCGTGCTAAATGGAGACCTGCGTCTGGCGAGTGCGTCAATGAAAACATCGATATCTATCCAAGCATCCCTATTGTTTAATATCAGTCTGCCCGGTTATTAGTCTGCTCGCCAAAACCAGCCGTTTGGCAATGACCTGCCAAAACTTGCAACTGATCTGCGCATTTTTGTGCTCGAAGGGTACAAGATATGGCAACAGTCGTCACTTGCACAGAAGCATGACTCTCATCCAGTTCCGTTTTATTCATCTGTGCTGCAGTATTTGCAGGTAGGACATTGAGATTCTCACCAACATACATAACACTGGCGTCCGGAATGCCACCTAGACCATCACGCCGAAGTCACGTGTGTCAGCACGTAACTATGTCACAGGTTTCCCACTTGTGCTGTCTGGCAAAACAAGGCAGTGTAACAAGCAATATGCCTAACCTGATGTCCCAAAACTCCGGCTGCATAACTTCCGCTTGTAATGATGACGCTTTTTTGAACGGTGCTTAAGAACACACTCTAGAAAAAAGCAACCCAAAGTACACATATGCCTGATGTTTATCTCCGTCACAAAGCCTAAGATGGCCTCCATGTGATAACGAGAGGGAAAAATAATAGTCCCTTGCTCTGGAAATTCCGACGTGCCAGAAAATCGGATTGACGCCAAACATTGAAAGGAGACTAGCACGTTTGTTATGCCGGGGGAATTGGTGGCGGAAAATTCAACGAATATTACACAATTTTATCTCATTATCCTTTGGAACGCGGCGTTCATCAAATGGAAACGCTACGTTATTTGGAACGCCGAAATTTAAGCCTTTTCAGCTCTAATGATGTGCTACTTTTCAGCCAAAATTTCAGTAAGCATTCGTTGAACACTTTCGCTCTTCCCGATCGTCCACCTCGGGAAGTAGACCACGATTGTGGGACATTTGGATACTTTACTTCACACGTGTCCGCCATTTTAACAATGGTGAGCGAACTAAAGGCATGAATGTCGTATTCCGGAAGATTAGCATTTTGGATATCCGAGATGCAGCATCACAATTATTCCTTTTAGGATTTCTGAGTACAATTAACCTGCGCCTATACGCTCGTCATCAAATCGAATTTTGTAGGTTCACAGCACCGCTAAGCTCATTCAGGTAACGCCATGTCCCTGTATTTTTCGGACAAACATGGCAGACCAGATAAGCAGCAATCCATTTGACTTCATGGATAAACCTGCGTTCTACGCAGTTTTCATGGATCACCCAAATGATTGCAGACAGTGTTTGTTCAACACATTTGTGTGCTATTTATTGGGCAATCTTAAGCTCACATTCACGACGGACAAACTAAATTTGAAGACAGATGTTCAACTAGCGATAGCAGTGGATAACCGCAGCTTGGCAACTTCAGCGTTGTATTAGGTGATTTGTGCCATTAGAAATAGTCACGAATCACCTGTATGCTCCAGTTGACCAGTCGTGTGTAAGTTATCCAATGAAACCGTATCCACCTGGTGTGAATATTGTAACTCATCAACGAGTGAGGATAAATGCTGTTAAAATGCAAAATGTTAGTTAGCTACTAACGATCAATCAGTGTAGCGCACAATGCAGCTCCCTGGATTTAAACAAACCGCTGATCATCCGGTCGCGACCAAAACGTTCAGCCTTTAACTAACAGGGTAGGTTGTGGATTATAATTTCCTGGGTATCTTTCGGATGCGTACTTTTAGTATTCCCAGTAAGCATAAAACTGCTGCGTGTACTCATACCTGTCGGCGGCTTTTGGCACCAGTAGGTGAACCCTGAAACTGCCGAAATTCATCCTAGCGTTCGCGAAATATCGTTCAAGACTAAGCGTAGACTAGAGCAACTTATGGAGAGTAATACTGTTAGCGGATACTACATGCCTGTGTAAACATCAAGCAAACGAGTGCAATAAGACGTGGAATGAAAAAGTACATATCCTGAAGGCGCAAGCTGCCTTTCAAATCGGAAGAATCTGCTCCGGCATTGGCGATTGTTTCACCGTGACGAAACGCACAAGCAATGCAAGGAGTGTGATGCAGTATTTTGCCAAAAATGGAATTTTGTTCGGCATATGGGCACGGTGCACAGAATGCTCGACAATCGCTTTTGCGAACAATGCGGGAAAAAGTAATATTGTTTGGGTATTCTTAAGAAACCTGTTGAATCAGTGTACATCGCAGAGGCGAATAAAAAATCAACAACAGAGACGAAACAAGTAAGATACCACATAAATAAGATTTATCATACTGAGCACGTCACAGAATCGCCCATTTTATTCCGATCAAATTTGTTACACCATCAATGGAATCCTGTTTATTTCTTCAAGTTGCTGTCAATATCGAAATACTCATGCAGGCGCTGGAACTTCAGCTTTTCTTGATGCCTTATTTGTGGCAGCTTAGCTTGGGAGGGGTGTTACCTAGCGGGTTACCTAGACATATTCTTGTGACAAAATCAACGGTATGTTGAATCTATCGTGATACAAACCACCAGTATTGATCCATCGTAAACGCCAATTTCTAAACTGTCTTACATACGGGTGGAACATAAATACAAAAGAGAACAAATTGGACCACTATATTGTTGATTGCTAGTGAGGGAATTGTCGCCGATTTTCAGCTGTGGTATATCTCTGTCACCGCGGGGTCTGTTATTTGATTTAATTCAGTCTCTTCTGCTTCGGACGTTTATGCATGTATGCGGGCGTTTTCGAGTTGAAATGACTACACTCGCTGTGTTAGAATAGCTACAGTTAAATGAGTGCCTGTTTTTACAAATGTCTTTCCCTTCCTTGGTTGTTTCAAATCCGACACATTTACAATCATTTCCTGCTGCTCGAGGGTCTTCAGGATAATGTACAATTTTATGTGCAAAGCAATCGCTTTCAAATGCTGCAACACGTAACGTATAATTTCACCAAGAATTTTAAGTTGTAAATTTCCTCCTAATCATACCATTATTTTCGAAAACCCAATTGAGACGAACCGCTTACTTCTGGTCCTCGATTTGCTTAGGGGACTGTCAAATGGCAGAAATTTCACAACTTCGGTGTTAGTAGAGAAGTTTGCTTGGTACCCCAATCAGCGTCTCGCCATGTATCTTAAATTTGTCGACAGCCCTAGAGCAGTGAGTTCTAATACCGCTATCGTCACTGTGGCCCTACTGATTTCGTATTATATGGAGACTGTACACAGCCTGAAGATGCTGATTTTAATTATCCTTCCAGAGAATGTGCTTAGCCTCAGTTAGGGGTAATTCAATTCCCGTGCTTCAATAGTTTCCCCCCATCTTATTAGCCCTGCCAGATGATTTGAAGTGAAACATACAAAGCCAAAAGAAATATGCAGTGGTCTCATTACGCTAATTAGGTAATGAGGAGGTTTTGTCTTGGTTCTCCCAGATTTCGTGATATAAGCAGAGCTGATTATTGAACTCATACAACGAGACCACCGTAAACAAATATATAGAACAGGCAGCAAGAGCTGGTCGGACTATTCACACACGTTAAAACCTTTTCAATGAGTACTATCTACTTAATTTTCACGCTATTCCTAATAAATCACGCAGTTGAGGCACAAAATTATCGCTAGTTCTACGCATTTTAATAAAAATTATTCGATGAGAACGGTGGTACTAGGTTGTTATAAGTCGAACTATACACACGTGGAAAACGTTTTTCTAAATGAGTCTGATTGACTTAGTTGTGATGCTATCATTAATATCGGATATTGTGAAGGCCAAAAACCAATGTGAGTTCCACCCTTTTGTCCCATGCCATACAATGTTAACAGCCTCACTAGGCTATGCGTTATGGAATTGGATATTAAGGACGGCTGTTTAATTACTGAGTGATTGTGTACAGGATTAATCCAGCTGCATGCACTGGATCCTATCTGTACCCTACATATGCTTTATGATTGCTCCATATGTTGCTTGCGGTAGGTAATTTTGTTTGGATAACTTGGAAAATCACATTTGGTTTGCATTTTTTTAACTGCTTTGATTGCTATTCAACTGACTGCTCGACAAACCAATAACTGCAATTCTAACTGTTTACTGATAGATAGCCAAAATTGTTCTCTGATTTAATGTTCTAAATTGGCTCAATTCCTTGTTGTTTGTTATTTATTTGGACAGAACACAAGCGAGGCATATTTTATTACTCACCCAACCGTTGTTTGAGCGCCACTAATCATTATTTGTGTTGTGGGGATTTGCTTGTGACATATGGGTAAAGCTGGCACGCTAAGCATCGTCTCATTTCGAAAGTGATACATGCTAAAACGTGACTGTCTCCGGATGCAACAACATTTTAAATATCGAATTCAGGGCTGAGAGTCAGTCGAACCCAGACATTTACGAGAAATCCAGGGAAAGTCATTTGAGTGTGAGCATATAATAATAATAATAATGTTTATTCCCAACTAATGGGCGGTGTGCCGTCGGGCATGATCAAAATGTCAGAGTGCGGATGATGCCAAGTTTGAGCATGTGTTCAGACTCTGGTTTCGCGATCTGGAGCTTATCTGGATGGAGTCGACGGGGATTGGTATGGACAAGTGGACCTGTCGTCTGGATGTGGTGAATGATGGAATGTGTGACCGCTTGATTGTACTGCCATGGATGAGTAAGGGTAGGAAAATCCATAAGGATGTCAGCAAAATGAGATACCTGTGGATGAAGTTGAGGCACTAATTCCGTTCACCGAGAGGGAAGTTAGTACGCCCAACAGATGTTTGTGTCGCACTTTGATAGATAAGTTGTGGTGGGTGAGTAAATCTGCGCCAAAGATGGGTGTTTGTACGTCGGCCAAAAGGAGGATCCATTTGAACGCACGTCGCAAACCGAGGTCAAGGGTGAGGAAAGGTTTGCCGTATGTAGCGGTGCGAAATCAGGAAGAGGATTCTTTTGTGGTAGCAAACTAACTTCAGCTCCCGTATCTACGAGGAAACCAAGACCAGTGGAGCGATCGGTGATGTGGAATAGGCGACTGGTGCGAGGAGGGCTACAGACAGTCGTCATCGTTAATGATTGGCCGGGGTGTTTAAATAGCTGTTGGAACGCGGCTTGAAGGAACAGGGCGGTCGGCATTTGCGTGCTTTGGGACCGAACGATTGGTGACACCATCACTAAGAGAGGCGGGAACAATACATCGATCGAGATCATGAACGTGTTCGAAGATTGTTAATTTCGAGCCGTTGTAAACGATCGGTTAAGGTATCAAATATTGTTTGTTGTGAAATGGCAGAAAGTATCGGCTCAGAAGCAGTGGAAGTGGCGGGTAATAGTAATAGTAATAAGTGTCTTTCCAAGCTTGTAATGCGCGTGCTTGTTTAGGCATGATCAGGTCATGATCAACATGAACGCGGCAGGCAATAGGGCATCGGAGAGGAAGTTACAATAAACGAGGCATTCATATTGCGCGAAAAGTCACCGCAGTTGTAAGAACCCGTGTCCACTGGAACCCGCTTGAAATGATAAAACATTCAAATGGCACACTATTATGAGGCCAAACCATTTAGACCACATGGATGATTATACACCAGCGCAGAGAACATAAATCAATTTTGATGCCCTACAAAGTTTTCGGCACTGAGCAAACAACATAGCCTTGCGTTCATCGAATGACGTCATCGTTTTGATTTGGGTCTCTCGGGATGTCCGTGATATCTGCACAACTCATAATTCAGAATAAGCAAGAAACAACTCCAAAAGTAGATCTCGGATTTTGGCATAGGCTAGTTTCATTCACAACACAAAAGCTTAACTGAACATGTCAAGAGCCTCCTCATGCTTTCGTCAAATTTGTATGATGTAAGAACTTTCCATTCATACCTAAATAATGCATCAAGCGTTCACAGTTGCCATTTAAAGAAATAGCGTGAAACTGATATTCATTTATTCACCCCTCTTATTTAACCAGCAGTTGTACACGGGTTGCAGTCAACACCCGGAATAGAAAATGACTGCTCCTATGCTGGTCAGTTGGGCGAACCAAATAAGCAAACATATAAGAAGGGCTGTCAAATGTGGTCAATATGCAGTAAATCGTTCAACTACCCGTCAGGGGCTAAGAAAACCCGACGGATACACGATACATCTGCCGACTTCCAGTGTAATTTGTGCGAAAAATCGCCCAGGAGTAAGCATTGCCTCCAAAACCATGTGAGGCGATTTCGTGCTAGCAAAGTCAGCACCCGTGTCACAACAGCAAGAAAATTAGTCCAAGAATTAAAGAAAAGAAGGAAATCCATGTCCTGAATGCGGAAAATGTTTTGCAACTTAAAACAGTCTGTTTCAGCATGATCGATCAGTCCACCGGGAGGTAACGCGAATAGTGACGGGCGTTATTCGCCCAAATATCAAATTTTCATCGACATGTAAAAACCGTGCAAGGAACCAAAGAACATCATACTTGCATGCAATGTAGGAAAAGCTTCTTTTGTCCGGATTACCCTGAGAAATGCTGAAAAACTGAATGACGAACGCCCGAACGAAAAGCAATGCTTTGATGAGGAACATGCTAAGTACTTATGGCAAACACTAGACTTCTCAAAATTCCGGAAGCTCATCAAAGTTGTGTGTTCACAGTAATTTGCGTATACTTCATGTCGCAGAACATAGGTTCAATTTCTCCAGGGTGGTTGCTCATAAGTTACGATATAAAATACTTGGTAACCGAGAGGAATCACCATTATGCAATTTCCTGTTCTCGTGTGAGGGTTTCAGATTGCTTGATTAGAGTAGGTCTGATAGCTCTTAACTTAGCTGTCCTTACCAAAGTTGCCGTTTGCTTTTCGTCTGTCTGGAAACACGTGTTTAGATAAATATATAAAATGAGCCTACGTGAGCATATTTTTGAAGGCAATAAAGCGTCATTTCTCGAGGAATGAAAAGAGGAGCGCATGCAACAGAAAAACCCTAAATGAAAACGTGTTTTACCCCGATTTTAAAATATCCACAAACTATCTAAGCATCAAAAAACGCAGTCCGCCAAACTAAAGTTTAGCGCTTGTACCATGTTGCCCAGCTGTGGGACAAAACGTGTTTTCCTAAACAAAATGACGAGCATGCTTTGCCTCGATTTCCGTGTGATAACGAGTTTATTTCAGTTGATTAAATATTCGCAAACTTCTTGCTGAAGTTCAGTTCACCTCGCTACTCAGTCCAAGCATGCTTCATATCAGGTGATGGATATTGAATACCATTACCAAGCGAACATTGTGCCATTGAAGAACAATCCTAACGATTACGTCTTTCCTGCTCCGTAGCTTTCTCGCCATAAAAACTTGAGCTATTATTTACAAAAGAAAACAGTAGATCGCATCATAGTAATCCTGCTGTCAGTAAAGTCCAGCTGTCCAATTCCTCCCATATATCAAATGGCGGGCAACGACCATAATGTAAAATATTACCGTGGACTAACCAAGATGATCAACATGTAAGCCTTTAAGATCAAACTTCTTCAAGTTGGCATGGAGAACTCAGTAGAATGGATGTCCGTTGTTCAATTAGGCTAATTACTGTTGCGAATTATCAGTGTAGCTTGTTTCAGACACGCTAGCATACAGGCCTTAAGTCTCTTAGAAAAAGACAAATCTAGTCATGTTGAGTGCCCCGGTTAAGGTTTGGTTTGACCCAACTAAGATGGTGGGTTAGTGTGTCACATTCAGTATCTGCATAGTATAGTAAATAAAAAAATAATTATTGGTATTGATTCGCTTGCTATCATCAAGAGAGTGGAGTAAACAAGATATACCGCATTTGGCCCTTGTCATATTAAATCATACTTATCTATACCAACAAACAAAATATTTGGTGCTTTCCATCCACCTTCGAAATCCATTTCATTCCCCTTCGTTACTCTCATGATTTCTTACACTGTTACCGAAATTTTGGAACCTAGTCCCGAAAAAATCAACTAAGTTTCAACTGCTCAATAATTCAGCTCAAAATTTGCCAACTAATTATCCAATACACATCATCCTACCCCTTTTAATCCTGTCCGAAGAACAACGGTCATTTACGCTTCAACTTGTGTTGTATTGTCGCCATTTTAACTTTGGGACTGTTCGGTCTCCAAAAGTGAACAGTCTTCTTGTAGATGTACTGCACACCGAAGTTGCTGGTTGCATAATTATTCACTGTTTCCTCACACGACTTTACTTCACCATCTTCCTAAATTGCCTAAGTGGCTGCTTACCCCAAATGCATCAGCTGCAATAAATTAAAACACGCCAAAAAATCCCATGCGGGTTTGACAAGCGCTAAATAATAAAACAGGCAGCGTATTGGTGACCTATCAATCAAAACCGCCTTCTTGGTACTTGTATTCTCGGATCTCTTCCATTTGTGGTATGTGAGACATTTTATGATAATACCAGCCGTGAAATCCCCTCCTACATTTAGAGAGCAAGAACACGCACACATGCCCTTGCCCAGCAAACGGCGCCATGTGACAGGACAAGAGGCAGCTTGGATCACGCAGTCGTCGAGCTGCATGTGATGGATTTTCGTTTTCGCAAACCACCTTTTCGTTCAATTCGGCAATTGGGGCAAGAGTGATCCAGAAATGCCGTAACGCGAATCAGCAAAGTCAGTCAGTTCATCCCTTAAAAATCTGTTTTCTGCAGTGTTAATGTCCATGCGATATCCTACAATTAGTCCAGATCAAACATATTTAATTTTAAAAGCTATACGAAGTATTTCTCGGATGTATGCGAATGGAGGCGCTAACACCCACTTGGCTGTGTTGCATTTATTCGTGTTTAGCTTTCAAATTATTTGAAACCAGTCCCCGATAGCAAAAATATAATCTAACGGATTTTCTCCCAATTGGTCATCTGGATTCCTGGGTCCTCCTGCACACCCTCCCAAACTGACACAAGAATATTGTAAAAGCATACCCCACTTCGCTCCCGAAAATCGGCAGGATCGTTTAGTCTAGAGTCTGCGGTGTGGACTGTTTCACTTGTTCCTGAATGCCGAATATTCAGTTCCTGACGACGACTTCCAATTTCTGCCCAAACTTTTGCACATATCCAGATTAATTACGAACCGATTTTGACCAGTTTTTTCCATAAAGACAGGCATCATTGCCTTGTTTATTCTCCATTGGACAATGTAAACCGGGCCATGAGACAATGCAGATCAACCTGGGCTTTTCCCCAGAGCACAACTTGATTTGGCCGTTTCCGTCGGTCTCAATAATACCCAAGGCCATGGACTTGTTTACTTAATTTTTAGATTGCGAAATAAATTCACGATGATGAGCTGATTCAGGAGTTTGTTTTAAGCGGCCCCGAGAAACGCAAACCGGTTGCATCATTTCTGAATAGGTAGATGCGCAAAACGTTGTGCATCGAAATCCTTCCAAGTTGTAAATCTGACCCGTTGTATTAGCTCCCCAAGCCACATATCTAACAAAAGCACCGAGGGTGGAAGTTACTCCCAGAACAATTTTTAGCTCATCACCCATAGCAAACCTCATTCGATATTACTTGACATCCCTCTTGTCTATAACAATTTAGGGCACACATTTTACAAAGATCAAGACGGTTGTCGAACATTAGTGGCAAAATTCGTGGAGTAGATTCCATTGTGATAAAAAATATGTCCCACCTGCAAAGCTCGTTATGAGTGCTCAGCTGAATATTCACAAGGGGACGATCAGGGCAATCAATAAGGGGATTGTGTGGCGAAGTGTGAGAAAACCGTAATGATGCTGTAGACAAGGGACCAGAATCAATTAGACTAACCTTATATTTTTCTAGGGGACCCACAGCGTGAATGCGAATACGTCTGAAACAAGCTGAACGGATACTTCAACGAAATTGCACACAACCTAGAACCACTGTTCACGCTGAAGGCCTTGTGACTGGATGAGTGGAAGCCACGATAATTTTGGGCCGCCAAGATATCTGCTATTAGGACTAGAGTGGAAATTAATTCGATGGAGCTGATTGAAAAGTTTCACGCGAGTGTCTATTTTGATCAGCATTTGCTGCCTGTTTTATATATTTGTTTACGGTGGTCTCGTAATATAGAAGCGTGCAGTCTGACTTCGGGTTCGTTAATATCAGTGAATCTGAAGACCGAAGAGCAAACCCTATCATTGTCTGATTTGCCTAAGTAGTCCACTGCATATGTGTTTTTTTGGCACGACTAATATAATGGAGAAAACTAACGAAGCTCTGGAACTGGAATACCTCTGTCTGAGGTGATGCACAGTGAACAGGAGGACGATCCCATGCCGCGTATAGTCCCTTTCTTATAAGTGGATAAATAGGGCCACAGCGTGAAATGTGGTAGAAATAATTCAATACTCTAAGGCTTTTGACACATTCAGGATGTGCACTGGGCCATGGCTTTGGACGCGAAACAAAATCCCACAATGACATTGGCGTGATGAAATTTCTGGACCTTTCTAATGTCTTAGTGTGACGCAAGCAGATCTGCAAAGGGTTATTGCTCTGGTTTTCATTCTGAAACTGTAGTACGAGAAGCATTCGACCGCCCCACTTGCAGTGCTAACGAACGTTGAAAATTGCCTGAATACTGTAGGCTTCCTCGCGTAGGGCCTCCATTCAATTTACTGCAATTTATCCAGGAGCATCACTTTTCTCCCCAAGTCTCGAGGTATTTTTGCCTTCTCTCCTTGACATTTCGAAAATATATCCAGTTCGATTTGTGAGTCTTACGCTGCATCGTGTGGGTGAAGTGGAGCATTGAGTGCAGTTCCACATGAATTGGGAATCCGATTCGACTGGCCTTTAGGTTAGCCGTTAATCATGAACATCTTGAGCGAATTTTGGAGCACTACATCCAGAAATTCAGAACGCAGAACGTGTTGGTTTCAATTCCAAAGGCTTAAATATCGGTTGCACTTTTTCGTTGAATCATGCAGTCAGATTAACTGACCCTCGTGGGACGATGGTGATCGTTCCAGCTGTTAGTTCACATTGCCGCATTACAGCACCTTAATTTCATACAGTATTGGTCAACGCTTGCTTGTACAAATAGCCTAATAGTGTGTTGTGCGGAAGTGTCAAGATATCCACATATGAACCACCAGTGCCCGACTCCTCGGAGGGTCACATTATTGCCACATCCACGAGATGAAGTCAGTGGACAAATACCTTCCACAAGGCCACACATTATGCACTTTAAAAGTAAAATGATATTGAAGATGGCATTGCATCCCCAAGGCTTTGGTTTGCATAGAAGTGCGGACCACTCTGGAATGTCCCATTGACAACATACCCCGCTCCGCACAACACATACTACAGTGATCAGAATTAAAATTCACCTTCTATTTTTCATGTTGTAACAACTAGTGTTCAATACGTTGGTTCATCTTTAATCATTCAGCTGATCTTGCCTAACGCGATAAATTTCGAACGCATCAGTGCATCCCGACACTGGGAAATGTATTGCGGTTTCCACCCACCAGCTGGTTAGTTTTCAGGCGACAAGTCCGGTGGTTGAAATCTTTATTAATGAGACTTCTGAATAGTACTAATGGGTCGGAGGTCCTGATATTTATTTCATAAATCTTCATTGCGAAATCATTAAGCGGTGAATTCGGAAAAACAATGCACCTGCAAACGTTATAACGGGGCGAAAGTGTGCAATAAAAGAACACCGTACACTAGTTTGAAAATAATCGATCTCGAGTCTATCACCACATCATCAAATAGTGCATTCCTTGGGACAACTCACCGTCAATCTTGCTAACCGGAGATGGAATAATGACACGGTCCGACTTATATACTGCCGGTGATTATTGAAAAATCCTTTTTTTTCAAAGTCTTCCCTAAAAAGATATCACGCGAGTTTTTAAATTTAAAGCGTTGTATATGAGTATTGTGCATATATTCAACTCACACATTAGTTAAAGAAGAAATGGATCATTCAGACAGGTTCATGCGAAATACAGCCACGGCAGACGCAGATCGAGCTTTCTTCATTTGTGCTGGCAAAATTGTCACCTTCTCACAAGATTGATCATACCGTTCCATAAATGAAAAACGTATTTGTCCGTACGATCCCCCGACGGCGTATGTATATATATATATATATATATCCATACCAAGAATGTTCCACAAATAGAACGCCTTCATTCTATTTTGAGGCCGTTTTGGTCGTCCCCTTATTTCAATGTAGTCAGAGGTTTATTGCAATCAGTGATTAGCTTGCCTTTTGTAGTGGTGTTAAGTACGTATACAGTGGAAGGATTTTTGTCGCTCAGCTTTGTTACACTCATCATACTATAAAACCCTGTTCAGGGAAAACAGTACCAGCAGCCTAATATCACCACTTTCATTATTCATTCACACAAGAAACTCACAACCATCCGTCCTGACCAATCGTAGTGACTTGTCAATAAACACTTAGTTGTTTACCACTGCCTGAACGGACGACAGGTTAATATTCTTCAGAAGGAACCAATGGTCAATATGTAGGATCATTGCATTTTCCAGATTCAAGTGAGCGGTATTTTATGGTTTGCTTAGAACTCACATCTGAATAATACAAATGGCGTGTCCTCTGGGGTACACAAGTCTGATTGTTGGATAATTGGAGCTCACCACTGTGAGCCTGTATTAGGAATTCGATCAGCCAAGGTGAACATTCCCATTCACCTTTGGCTTGACTCAGGTGTTGTTAATCGGCTTCGGACAACCGCGGAGCCTGAACATATCGAAACAATTCAGAAGCCAAGGTCAAACGCGTGGTAGCTTCATGTTTAACCCGGCAAACGATTGACTTCAGCCGCTTGTCCTCCAAACCATTAAACTCCTCAGAAGAAATGAGTCTGGTGAACAAGTTGCTGTCCAGGGTGAGAAAATCCTCATTGTGTTCCAGTGAACTGTTCGAACTGAACCACGATAATGTTGGATAACACACAGTTGCAGACCGGTCACATGATTAAAGCCAAAAGCGAATCGACAAGCAGGAGATGAAGAGCAACCGTCAGATGAAAGGTTATTCAGGAGGATGAAACAGCACAGCGAGCTAATAAACAGCGAATAGATAGAGTTTCCGATATCAAATGCAGGCTTTTCAGCCGTATTGAAGTTTAGACACAAGTGAACTAATTTCCTGCTTGCGAAACATGTGGGAATTCGGGATGACACTACCCACCTGAAATGTTGTGCCGCGAAGAGCTAAGAAGCTTCAAAGATATCGCTATCTTGTTGTCGCCGTGCTAGCCGCAATACAATTGAGCAGTTGACTGTAGGAAGTCTTTGTCTCAAGAAATCCAAACAGGCTTTCTGCACTTCTGTCAGTTGGAAAATGGCTGCAGCGTTCAAAATGTCTTGCACCGCATGCGTCCCAGCCATCTTCGTTACATTTATTCAGCCGGCAATTATTGAGTCTAAATAATTTTGAGACGGCAATCTAAATTTCAAGCATGCTTCTAAATTTTTGTAGCTTAGTTGTTCAATTTGTTCTCTGGTGTGGTTCGTGCTTTTAGGTTCGGTCTTATTTTGCGCTTATTAACGCGCTTTTCCCGAGAAGGAACTCATATTTTCATTCATCGCCCTGCATGAATCGCTGAGTGTTGAATCAGTATGAGGTTTCACACTGGCACCGCTATCGAACTATCAAACGGAATAATCACAATCAAATGACACTGTTTCAGAAACAGCACGATGTCCACAATTTTCCACTTCATATATTAGAATATTATTATTATTATTAAAGTATTATCACGCTGACAAATAATAATGTTAGTGGCTTCTTGCAAGAAACCTTAAAATGGCACCAACCGAATATCGCACACTTTGCCGGGTTTGCGGAGCTGTGGATATCCAGCGCTGTTCGAAGTTTGAAACATGTGATTTAAATTGGATTATTAATCGTTGTCAACGTGGTTTTAGAGGGCCCAGTGTTTTGCGGGCAGAAGTGGGGTGCCGAAGGTATTTGCAGGCATACGAATGTGCGCAATTTAGAAACATCTTCACTCTCATCTGTCGTTGGATATCCTGACCAATGAATTGGAACGGAACGGAGGTAGAATCCACCTTTGTGTGTGATCCTCTGCTAAGGATACAAATACCAAGTAAGCAACGTTGTCAATGCCAACTTGCCGAAACGGAGCGTGTTCATTTAGTCAGCACTCTCCAACGCGCTGTGGTAGTAGTTAATGTAGCTTACTTTGTTGCAAATCACGCGTGTAGGATAATAAGTCGCGCACTTGATTTGCAAAGAACAATACCGAAGGTGTGTCTAGAACCTCCGAATCATTACGCAGCCAATGCTCTTACTGCGCAAGGCAGCATTGAGCATGCTGCTAAATTTGACGGCATCGTTAATGGCATTGGTCATTGGAGTTGACGGGTTACACAGCTCTTCAGATTCAACGGAACAGATAATTGTTGCATCCCCGGTTTTAAATCATTCATGGATTTTGAAGCGTGTATTCTCTCGATAGCTTTCTATCCGAACGGGCTATCCTTCCACTCTTGCTCTAGTTGACGCAGGATCATTGGAATCCAATGGCCCCCGCAAAATTGAGTGGACTTGTGATTTTGAATACACATGAAGTGTGGACAGCTCCGTTCATCGTTTGCCCTGTCCCAAGCAAAACGTCCGCAAGGGCATTCGCGAAGGAGAATCCGACATGTGGCTCCGAAGTATAATTGGAATATGAAAGAATTATTTTGGTTATGATTGCAATATTGCAGTCAGCTGAAGGCGGCTCATCGTGGGATTTACACGTTTTATTTATCACAATGTTTATTTTCAGATAAGATACACCTGTTTATCGACATCTGTTCAACACTAAAACCTACAAAAGGACTGAATTTTAATTTCCGTGAGAAGTGCACTCTAAGTGAATTGCTAACAAAGTATTTAAATTCAGTCTCTGACGTTTCTAAAAGAGTTCTTCAGGACATACCAATAAGCTTTATTCATTGTGTGTCGAATAAATCCCAATCCGTGCTAAACTCCGGAAAAACCCGTCACAGTCCAGTCAAAAAAGTTAAATCCACACCACCGCGGAATATGATAACAAAATATTGAACGTAAGGTATGAGATAACCCATTTGGATTCAAAAATAGACCATATCCTCGTGTTCAGTTTAAAGCAGTGATGTTTTTGTGCGTCATTAAGTAGATGAGGCAATGGATTAAAGAAGGCATTTGGATTGTGAAATTTGCGAACCCGTTTTTGACAACAATCCGGCAGTCTCGCAGAATCGTTAGGAACATAAGGCCACGGTAAATTCCAAAAGAATTTGCATCCGGGGAAAGGTTTTTTAGACGTAATCATTGTCAAACTTCAAGCCCTTAATGGACGCCGAGGAACGTAAACTAAACCCATATGAGCTTTGACCATATGAGATAATTCATAGTTATTAACGGTTTCCGGAACTGCTTCTAACAAAAATTACCTTCAGCAAGCAATAGAGGAAACAATTGCGAGGTATGATGGTTGACGAAGACCAATAGATACAGCTGAATACATTTTATACTCACACTATATAACTCAACGCATTTTGCACATCGCCCATTACCACTCTTTACACTGCAACATTTGCGATAGAAACAGTAAAACTCACGATGATTCTGGGCCTTCAAGTAGTGAACTGGAGAGGTTGAGAAGGCGAAGACCAAATGCTTAAAATAGTAATGATGGGACGAAAACCACGGAATTTTCTGCACAACTAAGGACAGAAAATGAAGGGTTCTCCTCAAATCGCTCACATAAAACATTATATAACGCTGATGAGCTTTAGCTGTACCAAGACCCGCAGTTAGGTGAGACTGGCGAGAATAATCGCCAAGCAATAACACACGTTCAGCATGAGGAAAGCTACAAGAGAACAATATGCCGTTATTAAATAGAAATTTCAGAAGTCCTCATAATTTTGTGAAGCGCATTTGCTGACGGAATGTTCAAAAGCGACTATAAATTAATGCAGTTTGACACAAGATCATGCGGCAATGAAACATTTAAGGACGTTTGCGTACAAGCTCGCGTTTGATCAGTTCGCGTGTCGAAGGACTGCTGTCTGTATCAGCTCCGTAACGCCCTGGATCACAATTGCAAGGGTAGAGCGAGTGACCGTTCAGATTTTACGTGTGTTGAAAAAAATATCGCTAGATAAACGTTTTCATTGTGGTCAATGTGTCAAAATATCGTTAGCCCGGGTGTGAATCCTGCTGGTTGATTAGATGATGGTTGACCTGTTCGCCGAGCCTGGCTACTGGCACAAATTTATTGGATTCATAGGCACCTTCCACCATCCATCGTGACTGCCTTGGTCGATCCTGGTTTAGCGCCGGTTGCATGCGGCACATAAAATTGCTCTGCAAATGTTTATCACCATGAATGCAGTTTACCGATGCGCTACGATATGCAAGAAATATATTGGGTACGATTCAAATAGCAGTCTTACGCGTTCGTTCTTTGACTGCATATGTCTCGATATTGGAACCAGTGGTCCAGTTGTACCACTCTCAGAGTCGATAATGGCGCAAACGATGGACCCTACATCGCCAGTTTTACTTTAACCCGGATTTGCGACTGTACACTGAAAAGAACACAAAACGGATTTTGAGTTAATTCATTGCTGTATTTTCTCCCAGGGATCTGTCCAACTCGGGAGCATTAACAAACAGACTGTGGTCGCTTCTAAACAATGGAGCATAAAAAATGCTGATACGGGCTAACATGAGTACATAATAATACGCAGGTTAGCACTGGACAAAAATAGCCAACCCGGATGTGAAACCTGTTTCAGACGTACACTAGAAAATCATCATAATGCACTACCTCCTAGATGTTGACTAGACGTACTATTTGCCAGGTACAATGTGCTTGCGTAGTTTTCGTTTGTTTGTGTAGAATAGATTGCATGTAAGGAGCAGCCAACTTTCCGGATAGTTAGGAAAGGAGTTGTTGTGTGTTCCCGCAGATGGTGATGCTGAGTGTGCTCAGGTGGTTGGACAATGGACTGCAGATTTGATACATCAACTCATAAACAGTACTGTGGATTCGTTATAGGCATTGTCCTACTACATCACCAGTATAGTAATTTGGTCAACATTTGGCCACAACATAGCACAGAAGGGATCAATGTGTAGGTGTATCCAACATTTATTTTCGCCTAAAAATGGACTCCCAATTTCAGTGAAGCCATTCGCCTGAAATTCTGAGATGACAGAACTCAGCCAGTAATTCTTTGATAAAAGAATAAAATACTAATGGAGACTAATGCAACCTCGTCTATCTCACAACAAAAGAGACATGACCATATAAAGCGCAAGCCCGGAAAACGGCATATTTGAAGCCACGCTGAGTTGCATGCAGAAGTGCAGACTAGAACCGATGGATTTCGAGATTCACTTCCATCCAAAGCTACGCTCAGGGTTGCTGCCTCATTGCTGAATTTCCATGAATTGTGTCAGCAACCGAAATATCAAACTATCCATGGGCAGAATTCTTCACTCTGTTGAAAAATGTGTGCGTACAGGTGCACTTCATCTGAATATCAGCTGCATCGTTCGTTTTCATCAGTCTTCTCCAGTTAAATATATCTCAAATAGTGTGCAGCTTTCAAAATTATTTCAAGATGTATGGTCATCCACCCAACACTTTCTGTGCTCACATGAGCTCTTCGGTCTCGCCATTATCCGCAATATCAGTCAGGTGCACTCAAATTGAGTTGTTTACCGATTCGGGCTGCTTACGTCAAATTTAGTAAAATAAATTGTGTAAGGCTCAGAATTTGTGGATCTGTGTCCGAAATTAAGGACAAAATTGCTACGCCCTGAGGAAGTCTTTAGAACCTTCTGCAAGGTTTATTATGGGTGTGAAATTCCTATTTTGTTTGGCTGCCATGACTCACCGTCGTCTGTCCGTAAGGTGGTGAATTAAGATGTATGGAATTTTGTTTGACCTCTATTAAATTTAAATTTAAATATGCTTTGAAAGCAAACTTCAACAATGGATACGTCGTTTTGTCCATGCTAAATCAAAATAGAGTAGCAATTTGCAACTTTTGCGCAGAAAGGTATTATATTTTCTTGGCAGGCTTCCTATCAAACAAGCTGAGACCAATGAATTCGTCGCAGTCAGTGAGTTGGGTTGATTTTCTATGACAAAAAGCATACACAAAATTGGGTGCCAAAAGAGGTTGCATCGTTGCCAGTATGATGAAGCTTTATGGGAGCTTGCTACCGTCTGCAACAAAACCAATCTATAAGCCAGTATAATTTTGAAAGGCACCCAAAAAACCGTCGCGTGAAATGTGACGAAACAGGTGAGTAAAGTGCCTTGCTGATGCTCGGGATTCCGTTTTCCGAAATGCGGTGATACATTGTAGATGAATTTTGGAAGGTCTGACCACCCACTTGATCAACAACTACTGCTTCAACGGCCAACCCTATTGACAATTAGTTCGATGCATGCGTTTTCCATAATTAGATAGATGACATATGGTCGAACTTTCCGAACTGCGCAAGTATGGCCGTTTATCTGTGGTTGAACCGAAAGTGGGTCGTGTTACCCACGTAACAAGTAGGGCTGACGTCATAAACGTTGATGCTGTGCATGGCACGAATTATCTTGGCTAAATCATTCCAGATAGATGGCATTTACTGTATAGGGCACACTTGCATGCTGCATTGACTGTCAAGATTTTTCTGGTCTGAAATATGTTACGCGCGATTCTAGCATACCAGGATGGCTAACGGACAGCAACAAGACAAATTTCAACAAACACTACGGTGATATCTATGGGTAAACTTGCCCATGGTCTTTGGAAAATAGGTTTCAATACCCGACCATACAATAAAGCCACCTTTGAGACTACCCTGTATGCACCGCCCTGAATGTTCAGAATCCATCGCGTCCACTATTTAGTCATTGAATCTTGACGGCGATACATCAGTGTAGCCACCAATCCTTCATTCGTTAGAACCGAACACAGTTACCATTTCAACAGTTAGTCTTTAAAGGATTAGGACGCTTTAACTGCTTCGCCAAAGGAATACACGAAATTTTGTTGATCATATATATTTCACTGCAGAATCATCGTCGAATTAATGTAGTTTATGGAGAAGGATGACTGGAGTAATTGTCCATTAAGCTTGTAGGGGTCCGTCGAAAAATAAAACATGAAATTCGCCAACAGCTGATTTATAATTTTCAGGCGCTGTCACTTTAGGGTGACAGCGCACATGGACATGATGATGAAGGGCCGTCGTTCAACATTGGATCAGGCCAACGTGGAGAGTTAAGGCTTCATAATCAGCCATGAGTATAGATACGTGTTTATCATCTACAATATTTGGGCAACATAAGCGAAAAAACATACGGTTATGATGATCAATGACCATCGTTAGGTATATTTTGCTGTTCATTTCAAAATTTTTCTTTCTACTGGGAAAGAAATCTTATCAGAATAGTTTCAACTGTTATGCAGGTGTTTAAAGATCTCTAAATTGTATCCCAAACAGATGCGCATACCTGCGAATTGAGATCATTCACAGAGACGTGTAGTTGTATCATTGTTGCACAATGCCTCAGTTTATATTCGATTAACATAATTGGAATGTATTACCAAACAAAAGGTTTGTGCCTAACGTCTGTGAAACATTCATCTAATCAGTTACCTTGGCCGAGTTTTACAAGTATTAGGGTGAGTGAAATCTGCAACGGAAATTATGTAAAATTTATTTCCGGCTTTTAGAACAACGTAAACCGGTAATTATTCAACACAATGTAGTTATGGGATTTTCGGTCAATGTTTAGGAATCGGCAGTCGTTGATGACCCCAAAACCCTGCTCACTTAAACACACAGTATTAGCTAGTTGGACTAGACTAACTCTAACTTTCGAAAATCCCATGATTTCAGTGAAATCAATTTAGGTTTTCTTCTAGTGCAGGAACGCAAGCCTTCAAAACATGCGGGTGAAAGTTTGCAATAAACTGACTCAGATGCTGGAGTTTTATACCTCCTTAACATCCCACCTCAGCATCCAACCACACAATTTATGTAGCATGGATTGTTTACACACTCGAAGTCGGTATGCACATCTTCAGTGATCCTGACCGATATTCAGGAAGCGGTCATTGACTAGGAATGATTACGATGGCTTGAGGGGACCAAGAATGACCGTACTCGCAGGTTTTACGCCGCAGTGTTTAAAACGACCACCTATTGACGCTGAAAAGCATCAACCAGAACGTCTTTGTAACCCACCAAACCCGGCTAATTTCTAACAACCTTACTGGACAATTCATCACACTGATGTAGCAGGAACGGTGGTTGTATGTGCCACAAATGAGTCACACAGAAGAACATCTTGGTTCGAAGTTGAAACATCCACCTGTTTTACCGTTACAAACTCCACTATACACCAGCTGATGATGGTATAGGAAGCCTTTAAAATGTTAATGGGATTTTTTTCCCGCAGGTGAAATATATCCATGCAGAAAGGCCGAAAAGCCGAAAATCAATAGCGGACCTCGCAAACATTAGCGGGAGTTTCCAACTCGTAAATTCTTGGCTAGTTGTTGATCACTAAGCCAATTAGCGAAAGTTCAAAGAGTGCTGTGAATTATTTGCACATAGAGAGGATATACAGCCATAGGTTTCATAGCTCCCGGAAGCGTGAAGCACGGCTCCTCGGATTACATCCACCGAGATTAAAGTTGAGACAACATGCAAACTCCTCCTCCCTTTTTACCACGCGCTACAACGGGTACAGTTTAAATGTTGAACGGATGATGGGGATTAGGCCAGGCTAGTTGGAGGTCCGCTACGTGATATTTGGTATTGGTGGGAAATGAACACGCTGATCAAATGACCCACACTTTATGTACTACTCGCTTAATTTGAATGTCTTCTCTGCTGTCGACGGTCAGACTGAAATGCAGTAGACATCAAAAGTAAATGCTTGGATTTGATATTTGATGCAACGGCAGCCTTTTTTCATTTTTATACTGAGGGATCTCCAACATAAATAAAAATACATGCATTGAGCGTTTGGTGGTCGAAACGAAATAATCAACAGTTTTGAGTGACCATGCCCGACAATTTTGGGGACTGACCAAAAGCACAATATATTCCCACAAATTATTGTTGAAAAATCGCAGAGACCAGAAAGGTCGGTTTCGACTTTTCTAAATAGACCGCACTCATACTACCCCGTTTACCTGTTGAGACAGTTGGCCGTGCCTTACGTATTACTACTTTTCGTTTGCACAAATTTTACTGTAGACTCCGTTCACTGTTAGTTTTCTCAATTCACCGGTGTTACTACACAGTATTTTATTTTACTACGACCCAACCGAATATAATATTTGCACAAAAAGTTTATTTCTCCCTGCTATTTCATTCTCATCAAACATATATTGGTTAAGACAGTCTACAGTTCTGCCTCTTGAAATGTAACTCACTCCAACCAGGTGGCTAATTCTGCTAATATGTTTGATCCCGCTGAAAAATAACTATTTAGATTGTATGAACTCAAGCGTACTCGAATGTGCGCATTGGCGTAATTTCTAGTAAATGAATGACTGGATTGGAAACCTAATTTTCATCTGATCACGTACGTTTCGATTTGATGCTTTTAGCATGTGTGAGCGCACTTCAAATCGGTATCTCACTGAAATGACCCTGTATCTCATTAGCCCGAAGTCAATATTTATGCGTGATATTTTTGTTTCCCAGCTTTAAGTAACCAAATGCGACGGACGACCGCTTAATACTCTGAGGTTGTGAACGCTGCATGTTTCTACAACGTGTCATCAAGCAGGGGTTGGTGGAAATGTCTTGAAGGTTGAACGTAAATTATGTTATGTGACAACTAATCAACTACGGTGTATGCTTTGTGGTCCCCTGCTGAATATTGAATATGATGTCTCACAAGGGTTGACAAAAGCAGACGGTGAATGAATTTGTGTATACTTCTTTCGGCTGCCCGTCAGCTCGTGGATTTTTAAAAGCGTACTGGCGGGACTGGACTAATTTAGTCATAGCTTTTCCGAATCTGGTTTGTCGAAATGTGTTTTAGGTAGCCAGTATTGAACACTGTGAGGAGTTGCCCGATGATCTTGGAGGGCTTTTGAATGAATTACACTGTAGGTGATTTTGTCAGACTTATAGCGTGGAAACTGGGAAATCAGCAGACACACTGCAGAATTTTCATCTCTGAATCCCATTGGTATTCTATAATACAACGATGGTTTCGGCTTCCGCAGCCATCGATCTGTGCAGGCTGTATCATGCGGGCTACATGCTGTCGGGATAGCAGTTTTTGTGCGGTACGTGGGATGCGATCGAGGGCATTGGTTATTTGGACTTGGTTGTGGGGTTAGAAGAAAGCAATTGGTTGTTTGCTTCGGTAGAACGCTGGTTTACTTTCCGCCTTACACATGCCATTGTTAAGCTGAGATGCTTTCAATAAGGAACAAGGAAGTCAGCTACTGGGTGGGACAGGAAGGACAATGTCGTTCAGTACTACCGAGTACTCTGAAGTTATTCGGTGAGCTCTGGCGAGAGTCGTTGAGAAGTCATGTGGTTGCGTGCCGGGCCTTTGGGCAGCGAAGTGTTTCTTTGGACACAATGTGGGGATGGAAGATTGGAAACCATGGCCTAGCAACCAATTAGAGTAAGTTGAGGGTAGAAGCGTCATCAATTTGAATAGTAGTAAGCTTTGCTTGTCTGGCGCTGGCAGGCTTATAACTCAAGCGAGCCTAGTCAAGCAGGAGAGAGTCAGGAGGAGGTTGTGTAAGCCGAGACGCACGGTCTAGATCCAAAATATTTTTGCAACACATGACCTTGGAAGGCAATTTCCGCGGTCGAGATCTTATTTTGTCAACAAAGAAGAAACAAACTGTGAAGGAGTTGCCACCACTGGCGCGCGGATACTAGCCATCCGAAGCCTCGAGATATCAAACACTCACTCAGACAATCGTGATGGACACATCTGAAATCCGTTTGACCTCATACCGTCCAATGTCTTTAGCCATGTGCAACGCGGGTTACGTAGACTCCATGCTGTAAAGCGAAGTTCACCGGCTGCATTTTAGCATTTCATGCAATTCTTTATTTCATTATGTCATGTCGAATTAAGTCCACATCTTGGAATCCGCTACTCCGAATTGGGCACAAAACGTGCAGTGGCACTACACCATCTTGGTAGAAAAACAGAACTGCGTAAATCGATGAAATATTATCTTGGATTTAACAAAAGCGGCATCTTTTAGAAATCGACCGAAACCACAAGTGACTCTTCATAATTCTTAATTGTGCGTGACGTATGTGCATTTGGTAAGATCATTCAAACCGGTAGCCTAAATAAATGAGATCAACATCAAAGCGCAACTAAAATGCCTTCGAAATGCTGCGCCCATGGTATCGAACCAAAACGGCTCCTTTGTCGCAGTTGCACCGTGTAATAAATTGGTGAAAATCTTGGCGTGTTGTTAGATTTCAACCTTCATCATAAAAAAATCTTGTTGAAATTCTTACTTGAGTGGATGTGGTAGCAATATTCTGGACAGCTGCCACAGCCACAAGAAAGCCATTTTCATATATGTGACTCAAATGCTGGATACAGACCGACCACAAATGTTACTCTCCAATGACGACATCGGTGAATTCAATCTTCAGAAAACTTCCCTGTCACGCGGCAATTGGAACGTTTTACGCGGTGTTCCGTATTGGAACAATGGACCGCAACAGAGTGTTCCCAAGGTGATATGCTTTCCACCTAACAATCCTACATTTCGCGACGCCTAGTTCAATAGCGCTGCACAAATAGAAAATTGAATGAAAACGGGTTTGATCGAGATTTCCGAAGTCTCAATTGACAACGTTCCTCTTGAAGTTGGCGAACTACACCCAATCACACACCACTTGGTTTTCAGGGTGAGACTCAACTAAATCCTAGCTGAATTTTTTTGGGACCATGTGGTGTCGCATCACTGAGCTACAACGGTGGGAGATCACTAACGATGGAAAGCCAAACGAATTTACAAGCTCCAAACGTACACGGCAGTTGTTGCCAGGACACCCGCCTACCCTGATTAGAAAGGAACTACGAACCGTAGTGAAAGCAGGTGGAAAACTGGATAAGCCCGAAAAATTGTGACAGGTTTCAAAATCGGTTTTCAACACTGTGCACTCAGCCATTAGATGTTGGTTTTACTTAAACAGCTTGGGTCAAACATACAGCGACTGGCAACACCATTCACTTCAACACGGCACCGTGGCCAAAATAATACATTTCACAAAGTGTATGCCCTATTAGCAGGTCGTGATTGCTCTCAAACTAAGGCAATTTACATTCCACCAAGTGTTGGTGAGATGGCGTGCGCCACCGATGCTTGATAACTAAACAGCATAATATACCAAGTGCCAAGAACTAAAAGGGGAAGAAAGACACGCATCACAATGGCCAGCGCAGGAGTTCACTGATTTGAGAAACATGCCCGGGCAATCAATATTTGGTATAATCGTTGTCCAATTGAAATCCAGTGGGGCAAATGAGAGTACCACATCCTTCGTAGGGTGTACAGCGTTGGTCCTGAATACACCCTGACAATTCAGGTCCATTTTTCACAAATCATCCATTCCTAAGGCAAAATTCCCAAAATCAGTTGAATAACGGGGTGGGAAGTGTTGGAGTCCCGATGGTACGCTATTAGATAATGCATGTGAAAGCATGTAGAATTACCGCTGATACGGAGAGATAGTAACAGAAGCCCTTAGCGATGAATTGCAGGTGAATTTATACTTTATTGTTTCAAATAGAATGATCGTCATCCGTTGTGGCAAACGGACAAATGGTACGTCAAGTCATTGCAATCAATCTTTCACAGTTAATCCTAGAGCACTGGTTCATTTGATTACTCGCAGTTCACTATTGATTGTGGATAGAATGAAGGTGCCTCTGAAGTACATCAAAACGACTAAACGTTATCCCACAGAATGCGCACATGGGTTGACTTTCTCCTGCATGCCGGATTTATGATACCGCCAAGCATTCTGTTTCGTGGTGAACGTCTCAGCACATTGACCGCACAAATATTGCTCTCTCGCCTGGTGTACAAATTTTTGATGCCGTCGTAAATATCTCCAGGTTGCAGAACATTTGCCACACTCGGGGCACGGGTTGCCGCGTTCTTTGCACTCGCGAAAACGTGCACTCGATGTTGTGGAAGGTAAATCACTCTCACCCGCATGCCAGTTTCTGCAGTGATACCAGAATTTTTTTCTCCCCTGAACCTTCCCGTACATAACCTGCAAAAAAGTCCTGGGTGTTTTGAATAAATTTCCTGATGAAACAAGACGGTTGACAGAAAGCGCAAAGATTTGTCGCATATTGGACATTGGAAGCACTTTCCTTTTCGGAATTTTGGCTTTGAATTAAACCAGGTAATGACCGGCGGAGATGTAGTTTCGAGTTGTTGTCGAGACTGCAGTGGTAGGCTGCTGTGGTATTCCCACTCTCTGGTCTCTCGAAGAATAATCTCTCGCCATTCCCTGTCGCAGTTTTAGGACTTGGTCCCTCTTGATTCGCTGCAATGGGATAAGGAATGTGAAGCTATTATAATGGATTCCCTTCTGCATCGCGTAGTTTCTTTTAGCCAAACGTTTTGTAAAATGTTACATACTGCGTGGCTTGAGTTATGGTGCAACCAAGCGTCATTCTTGGTTCTACTACACTGTGCAACTTTCGAAGAAAAATCTAGCAGAAATAACTTCAAGAACACGGGTTCAACTCGGGGCCACATAGGCTACATGCAGTATAGGGGCTGGGAGATCAGATTTCTATAGGCACACCTACAAGGTTTTCTCAGAGAAAAACATAGTCGTTGTGCGAAAATCAACCTGATACACAAGTTCCTAATTCTACTGCAAGGTACGGGAGCAAGCACAACATGGTTCAGCCAACGTTGAGGCTGAGCTAAAAATTGTTTGGACACCAAAAACATCCCAAGATGATAGCAAGAAATATTCTAACCAAGCCCGACAAGGCTTCAAAGAACTTATGCTTGGGAAATAAATGATTGCAAAAAACCTCATCTGATGTACGTAATAACACGGTTTTTTCGGTTAACTGTGCATAGTCTCACATCATAATTAATGTTTATGGCATTGGAAAGAGGCAGAATAATCTTCAGACCTGTAACCCACGCATATCTGGTGACTTGAAATTACTGTGCGAAGTCGAATTTTGAGTTTGATTTTGACCATGAGAGCTGCACCACAAATAACACACGATGCGAGACGTGATTCCTCAACAAGTCATGAGGGTTACATTCCGACGCGGCCATCCGTGAGCACTACGGATGAATTCTGGAAAAGATTGAAGCCAGGCTACCAGCATGAGTCTGATTTGAATGCAAAACTTGGAAGTCCCGAGCTCAAGCAAATCTAAGATTATATGTCCGCTAAAAAGCGAATCTTCGTGCACCATGTTTACAGGGAGATTTACATTACTTATTGTTTCGTAAGCCACCATACTCCACGACAAGGAATCCCTAAAACCTATGCGAACGCACGTATGACCGTTCTTGAACATATGTGACCATTGTCTCGCGCAAAATGGCTAACATACCGCTGTATCAATAGTCCATAAATAGAGAGGGAGAATGAAATTATTCACATGGTTGTATCCCATATTTGAAGGTTTGTCAAACGAGCAGGCCGCCAGACCGAGACACCTGATGTCACCCAATACGTCGTGTTTAAATGCGAATTAATCAGGATACTGATTTGCCGCATGTGGATGGAGCGGTTACTGTGCAATCGACTAGCTGAGACGGGATAAGCAATGCTGGTGATTCCGACTAATTGTGAAACGGCTGTCCAATGATATTCCTATTAGGGACAAATTCCCAACGTAGTGGATTAAGTCAATTATTGCATGTTATTGTAACCCAAAGTCTCCTTGGATCGTAGGAGTAAGACTACCTGGTTTGATATGCTTGATATTTTCCGTTAACCGATTGCCAACTGACGACAAGAAACCCGGTAATCGTGAATTCGTAATGGTTGAGGATTTAATTTACCCATGAGTAAGTGACTCACTGTACTGGTGATGACATCAGAATTTTCTACTTGGCGAATCTCACTAGCATAAACCGTAAGAGTTACGCAGCCAGTGATAGAATATTGTACCAATTATTTGAACGGGTGCTGAATATCCCAGCCAAACGGACGCTATTTGCATCTGTTGGATACAGAGTGATCACACGCGTAACTCATTCGCGAGAGCACTCATGGACTTACTATTCAGACCACGCGTCCGGCGATCATCGCATGCCAT
>SJOL01001428.1:49450-90626 GCA_004794785.1 Opisthorchis felineus | reverse complement strand
CCCACCCTCTTTCACCTCCTCTCACCAGATTTGTTACTGGCTACTACATCTTTTCTGTCTTCCCGGGACTGGAGAAACTTTTCTGTCGACAAACACACAACACATTCGTGACGTATTCCACCACAATCTACTGAATATTGTTTACCTTGTCTTCCCCTGGTATCTCTTGCCATTGTAACGGCTACCCTTCCGTTTAATTACTCCTCCAAGCAATTTCACACCTGTACCTACTACCTCCATTTTATTTTGTCCACCTCACAATTACGCGTCAACATCGTGCCAATGAATACGACCTTCGGCCAACAACAGGTTTCGTGAACTCCTTAAGGTCACAATGTGATTTCACATTGTTGCTTTTACTGTCCACTAGACGTATATAAGAACAGAACTCGGCCAACCTAGGCAAGCACGCTTGACACTCTCGATACGCTCAACACTCACGACACACTCAACACACCCCGCGCACACGCATCACACGCAAGTCAGAATGTAAGCAGACTCAACACACCAGCACAGTGCACCTCAACTGCACGCCGCATCGGCCCCTTAACCTAGCAACAACAAACATCAGGCTACGAACAACAAGGAACAAGTGTGGTGATAATGTTGCCAAGAGAACACTTCCTGCATCCGGCCTCTCCGTTCAATCTCACCAAGAACCTTACCAACCGATAAGTCCCTCCAATTTTGTGTGCTTCATTTTTACATTGTACTTACATTCATGAGGTGCACCTAACCTTGTAATCTATCTAAACGTAATACTCAAACGTTATTAATGTCTCTCGCTTTTGATATTTGAGCTCAACGTCTAATTACCAGAGCTCTAATACCATGATAGGTTACTAAAAACCTTGGAAACCCAAGCACACCGAGCTAGCGGAGAATGTCGGAAATCTCTTGATTTTTCAATATTACTTCTCATTAATTGGCTCTCCACCGGCCAAGAGTCCATGCCAGTATCTCTAGTTTCACAGAGGGAGCACCGCCTTCGGAGCTCCTCTTACTGTAAATTCTCAGCCGCCTGTTCCATGGGCATTTCACTTATAACGGTCATTCAATTATCTGTGTGCGTTTCTGTGAAGTTGGTTTTATCACCGATCCTATTAGTATAACCGACCACCCGAACTTTTACTTTGTTAGCTGCTATTTTTATGTTCCTTCCAAACCCAAACCGATAACCCCTGCCACAAACTTCACATCTCCATTTCAGGGCAACCACCCGTCTATTAGCAAAATAACCACATCCTTAGCTGATGTTTCTGTTTCCTTTAAACCCTTAAGGACTCCGTCGCTCCAGAATAGTCCCCTATCAGCAGAAGCGATCTATAGTCAAATCTCATTTCAATCCCGGATCTGGACAATTAACTTCTAACTCCTGGGGATTCATCATACTTCTCTTTCGATAAGAACCCTTAAACGTCTGGTTACAGGCCCGTTAGTCAGGGTTTTCCTAGCTAAAAATGCCATAAATGACTGGCGGTACATATTACCTTCTCAGGGATTCGACAGTGACTACCAACTCTACTTGTTTGAGACCATCACAGCCGCCTATGGCGACGGGTTATTCATTGCAGTATTCTATCTGCATATCTTAAAAGCTCGTGACCAGGCCGCTCCTGCATCTCTGTTGCCAAAACTCAGGTCTGTTTGCATTACTGTATTCTTTTATTCGCATTTCATCTCATACCTGTCTGACAGGAGACAATTAACACAAAATGGCGACAAACAGTCGTCTACACTATCGATCACAAGTGGAGTCATTCAAGGGAGTGCGCTAATCCCCGTTTCCTTTCTAATGTATATCAACGACATCTTCAGTGCAGCGTCCCGTAGTAAGCCCTTCCTACTTGCAGACAAAACAAAAATTGCCTACACACTTCTAACATCTGCTGAAACTCTTGCCTTTTGCCCGATCTACTATGACTTAGACTCTGACTCGGAGGTCAAATACTTCTGGCCCAAGCTTCTGTTATGCCAAGCCCCAAGTAACTTACAACCGTTACGCCCTCCAAGATGACGTGTTCACACTTAATAGGAACCCTGTCACCCATTTCACAGAGCTCAAAATCGCGGTCTCAGATACCATTGTGCCTCTAGCTATTCCAACCAAGTCCATTTCCAGGTCGCCAAAGCACGCGGGGTCTGCTTTCCATTATTGAGCTCCTTTCATCTTCGAGACACAAAGGTCGCAATTTTTAAGCTATGCGTGCCACCAATCATGAAATGCGGTTGTGCATTCTCTTTCCTTTATACCAGACTAACACTTGAAAATTACAGCGCTTATTCACCGAAACGTTATTCCCACAGTCCAGTCCTCACTCTGCAGCCCCTGAAGCATAATATCGGGCCTTCAACAACAATAGCTTAGAAGATTTAAGATAAATCTGATTCCCCTACACCGTCTGTTGCATCAAAGTGCCCTTGTAGTAGAGCCTGGACCAAACGTAAATCTGCGTCCTCTCTATAAACTCCCTAAATTCAGCAACTCTCGGTGTGCCATTCAGCTCGTACAAACCTAGGCCATTACTTCCTCCTAGTTTATAACGCCCATATGTGGAACATTCTCCCCAAAAAGCTCCGAAATAGCACATGCCATCATACCTTTTGGCAGTTCGTAGATAGCTCCCTTACTTGTGAAGTCGCTGCCACTCAACCCAATACACAACTACCCCAATTTCCTTGACAAATCGGGCTCAAAGCACCTCTGTGTTCAACTGTGGCACAATTAGAGAAAGCTAAGACCACCCCCGTGTTATGTGATGCTACCTCTCAAAACTTGCTTCAAGCAACGTATGTTCGAATAGACTGTGCTGTTTTACTAGCCTAGCTCTCCTTCGACAGGATAAAATAATAATTATTATAAGTATAATGTTCAAGTCGGCAATTTGACTGCCTGCTGGCCCGCCACCTTTGTAGCATGCACAAGGGACGGAAATCCCGTGTGGTATTCGGGTAAAACCTTCAGGGAGGGTTGCCCTGTTGCGTTGCACTAAGGTGCGTTTGCATACCCGTCATCCCTCCAGAGCGCAGGCGTTTCGCATATCACTGGTGGTCCTGAGCCTGGTTTTTAAATTCCTGAAGCCCATAAAAGAGCACTGTTGTTGTCTGTTTGTGGCTCCCGGGCTGGACTCGTTCAGATCGTATCATTTATCTAGCAACACTATAAACTATAAATGATTGAAAACTGACTTTTCGTCAGGTAATTTTTTTAAAAAAGGTGCATATGGTAGTGTGAAGATATTCTGTGGCGCCCACGGCTCACATCAACGTGCAAAGCTGTGGCCGCCTTCTTCTTAGTTGGGGTTGCAACGCTTAGAAACAAAATTCATTGACCGAACAAAACACACGCATCACTCTCTACTGCTCACGGGACTAGTCACAGACAGCAAATAAATTTCAAAAAATATAATGACATTCCTAATCCTCCACTACTAGCGTTCAGGGCTAGGGCCCATGGGCTTTTTCGCCACGCACCACTTGTTGATTGAAACTGGTGGCTGTGCTTCGGGGAATGGTGACCATTTCTCTTACATTCACTTTCCTTCCTACATTATGGTACTGTCCGGGTGACGTAGCGAATTCCGGATAACTCAGTCCACTACCTCGGAAGTTATATTCCCTGCATTCCTCATGTGTTTGCCGTCCCCTATCACACCCTCTCTCTGCACGGTTTGTTTCATGCCTCTTGTGCCATAATAACATTGTACTGGCAGGCTTAACCAGTCCTTGATTGCTAGGCTACTGAACACAAATCTACCCGCATCCTGTCTCATTAAGCCACTTGTTTTCATAACTCTAACTGTAATAACACTATTATTTTCCATTAATGGACTCCACGCTATTTGATACTTCCCCCAAACCCACTGGGCCATACTCATCTTATCTTATTCCCTCCCGTTTTCAAGCCCCGACCTTCGGTAGTACTTGCTTCAAACGCTCTGTGTAGTCATTACCCATCACACCCGGCCTGTGCTTTACTTATAAAGAGATCTCCAAATGACGAGGAAGTAGCTGTGATCCCACAATGGCTCTGCTTTACCTGTGTGGATCCTCTTAACCAATCCAAAAATCCCGCTGCCTTCAGAATCGCGCACCACCGGTCAGATCATTCCAACCATGACGTCCTCTACGGGGACGTCCGGAGACCGAAATATGTCAAGGCAGCCATTGCACGGCACTGTCATACACAGTCTGATGGCACACCAGCAACTACCCTCTTCCTACTCTTGTCTGTGCCCCATTTCCAACTTCTTCCTTTACGTGCAACTACGAAAAAGTTATTCAACCGGTCCTAGTTGCCGTTGCGACGAGTTCGTTCCAATTTGCTGAACCATTCATTTAGATCTAGCCATCTCGGTGGATTTTCTTTTTGTGCTCCCCACAAAGTCGATAATTTTCTCTTCAGTTTGCGCTTTGTCCCGTGTGGTAGCTCTTGTCTACTCTCCCAGAGTCCTAGTCGGCTCCAGCAGCGACACCAGTGATTCTATAAAGTTTCACTACATACAATTTTTTCTGAAATTTCAGCTGCCTGTTTTTCGTATGGGAAATTCCTCCACTTCATCACCTCCGCTTAGACTTTTTGTGACCCTGGCCATAAACACAACTGCCCAGTGCCACGAAGCCAAAGTAATGATTTTCAGTCCTTGTTCAGATTGACAAGCCCGATAACTGTAACACTGCACCTTCACCAGATCCGTCGCTCTGGCTCTGCTTTTACCGCAATTTCCTAATCATTTTTCATGCAGGATGCCTTAGTTCTGGCTTTCCTTCGGTGTGTCATTGCCCACCATTATCAAATTGTAATGGTCTGATCTTTCATCAGTTTGATAAATTCCCCAAAAGGGAGGAAAAACTCCCATAACTGTGTTCTCTGCCCTTGATGTCCACCGTGTTTAGACCGTGCCAGTGCAGGCATGACGGCATCTGCGTCGGATAATGCCCACTATTCGTGTGACTGCTCTTTTTCTGTGCAATCCTGAGTGCCCACAAATCACTTCAGGCATGCTTCCATTCTGACTGTATCATTATGATCATGCCTAATGTTGCGCCACCCTTCAGCTGAGAAAAACATTATTTTTATTATTGATATTTGCAACGGAGTGGCGCATCAAAGCATGTTAGCATAAATATATGTGATATCCATTCGATCTCATGCACGGCATGATTTTTTGCACCACTGCGCTGGACTGTTTTCGTCGGGCAAACGTTCTCACCTTCAAGTGCAAGCAACGGATACATAATCTTAACTAGGCACCGCATAAGTGCTACCAGTGTAAAGAGGGAAACCCTTCGCTGTGGAGTTGTTTATTAGAAAACGCCAACTAAACGATTACAGGCTATTGGACAGGAAGGCTAAACTCTCATTTGCATGTTGTTTTTAAAAGCGGAATATCCATCCTCTTCTCGAACGCGTCTTCTTGAACTCTCCTGGATATTCATTGACTATCGCACAATTGCAAGCAAAAACTGCAAAGTAGTTCCACAAATTCCGTAATAAATCCCACCTTCCATTAGATCAAGGCGAAGTTACGAGGACACATACCACTCGCATGCCCCATCAGTAGTACCCACCGTTACACCAGTAGGTAATGTGAACCAAACACTGGGTTTTCGGAAGTGAGATGAAATTTTTGGGAGGTACATGCATTTGGCTTGATACGGCGAGGCTCTATCGTTACAGTGCGTTCCGAATTTTATCGCCGTAACCCGAATTCATTTCTGTTCTCCTCCACAACATTCAACGAAAACCAAAGGCAAGTCTATCTACTTATTTGCCGCTCATGAGTGGCGTCATTTACGCCAGAAAGGCTCTTTACCCCCTTTCGGTAAGTCCAATGTTTTTTGTTCCTCCCAAAAGTATTATTCGCTTTGGTTGCTTATTCCAAACTACTAGTCGCCCGTTCACCTTTGCATACAAGTCCATGCATGTGCCGTCTAGTTCTAATTGCATATCAGCCCACGTGGGCTCTGACCAGGGCCCTGAGATAGCGGCTAAGAGTGTTATCTACCGCTGTAACTCGTCACTCTGCCACCGTCACCCCGCTGCAGCCTGTTTGATGAGGTCCGCTGGTTTTCTTTCGGACAAACTCAGTGCACACTCCGCTAGGTTTCTATGGATTTGCCAAAATCCACATCGTGGTTTGCCTCTTCGAGTAACCAGCTGATAGTGCGGGTCGTTATACTTCTGGACGTACCGGCAGATCTACATGGGTACTCACCTGGATGACATGTCCGCAAACCTTACACACATAAATGCAACCTGTGTACTCTCCGATTGTTTGTTATGGTCGTAAAGGGCACAGAATTATTTCACAGTCAAATAACTTTGGCCCTTTGCATTTCCTACGTCATTTCATCCGCCATGAACGTCTTGCTCAAATACTGTTTGCCAGTCATCTCCTTCAACACGTTGGACGGTTTATGCAGAGGCGCAGAGGCTTTCAGTGAAGGCACACATGAACGGTTTCTATCTGTCACCAAGACGGTGTACAGTTTGCACCTATATTCCATAGGCCAGATGCCACAGAGGAACCATTAATGGCACTTGGGTTGAAGATTCCAAAAATGCCGAATGATTGTTATTTGCTGCGTGCGGGTAAAACAGGTGTGGCTGAAATGACCATTGCCAGATTTTATCTTCACTTGCACCACCAGTGCTCTCTCAAACGCCAAGAAGTAAAAAAATATAAAGGAACAAATTTCTCCGCGAAATCTACCTCCGCAGACAGAGAGCGATTGCAGTGGACCATGACGGATGTAAAAGGTGAACCTTTGTTCAAACGCGAACAGAGTGCGTTCAAACACATGTTTTCAGAGAGGATTTTGGTGTTCCAACAGATTACAATCAAACACCACAACTGTAAGTGAAATTTTCCTCGAGCCTAATGCTGGCTCTTAAGAGATTTTGGGCGTACACCTCCCTAGACACACCTCTGATCACTTTTGCTTTTGCACGGAAATCGCTGAATAGGTTATCTTAGATAATTCCCTTTTCATGTCGGAACCGCCACCTGAAAGTATTAGTTCTCCTCCGTACCCTTACATGTGCAGACCTCACTTACGTGGTCTAACCATACTTACCTCGATAAATCACCTGTTATTTACTCCAGCACTTCATAATGCTATTCCTTTCAGGAAGCCTCTCTGTCCGGGCCCACTTCTGCACCTAATGACCGAGTGCTCGTACTTTCTGTCTATTTCAAAATGTTTTAACCCACTTGCTTATACAGCCGATTGTTAGTAAAATACCCGCTACCATCTTCATACTGTTCCTGTTGCACGGCACCCACTGAATGCCGGCCGCATATAATTTGATAGCTTTAAGCGTCTCCAAAGATCCTAAGCCGCCCAGATATTAAATTTCATTTTAGCTTCGGCGACCGTCTCAAGTTATTGCCGTCGGTCACCGGGGTATTTCGAGTTAATTCTAGTAAAGCTTATGTTGGCAGGCAAAAAATAATTAGCCAGCAAATGCACTTTTCTTCAAAACCTGTGTATGTAGAATAGGACTTTTTAGGTAAAAATTTCCACTTTGCTGCATGATTGTCTGAACCGGAAAGTACCATAATCTGCCCCAATGTTGTTGGAATTTGTTTTCACTAATCTCTGTTATTAACATTTGGCCTGTAGACACAAGCTATACACTTATCTAATCACAAATGTTATATTTGCTGAGGTTCCGGCTGTGTATGCCTTTGTGGGAAGCGAATAGTTTGCTTCTTTTCGTAAACTGCTTGGCTTGTTCAGAAAAATGATGGAGGAAGCTTACCAAGTAAAGTCGTCCGTCATGGACAAGGTGGCGGCACAAATTTGGGCGGCCATAGTTGTGTTCGACGGCGATGTAAGTTTTTTCATATTCGCAAAGCTGTCAGAAAGCACGTACGTATAATACAACATCCGTGTATCTTTCTCGTAGACACTCTACAAACAGCCGACCAATATTCCACCGCATGGACAGTACCCTACGGCAGGTTTTCTGTTGATCATTATACTAGCCCACAGATTCCGACAAGACCCTTGTTTACCGCGCCGCTAAATTGCTTGATTTATAGAGCAAGTATTGCTCCTAGTAAATCTGCAGCATGCCTCAACATGATATTTCGATAAAACAATTTATATCTTCCTCACATTTCAGGGAATCGACAGATCGGTGAACGCTGCGCACCAAGAAAAGCATACGTCTTCTGCCAGGACAAGTATTATTGAAGGCGCCTAAAAAATTCAAATTTCATTGCTTCCAAGTTGGGCTGTCGACTTCTCTCAGTTCAAATGGATGGAAGTGTGTTTACAAGTGTATTTGCCAGTTGATCGACGTAGGTTTCATCCAGCTCGTGGGTTAGTCATTGCGGACCCCTACCCGCGTGTTAGTCGTGTGCGTCAGCTAAGCTCTTATTGCTGTATTGTGCAAGTAGCGGCAGCTTTCTTCACTTAGTTTTGGCCACAATGGTAGGCCTTGTGATGAGCAGGTCTCTTTGTATATCTCTGGCCGCAAAATGTCTGGAAACTCCCCGAAGCCGGCTATGGAATACCTGGTATGTTTCGCCATTTGCAATAGAGAACTCTACAGCCAGTGGACAGGAGCTGAATCCTGTCACGGTACCACAAACGCGACCTATTGGCATAGGTTATCACCATCTGAAAGCATTAAGTCGTTGAAGCCTAGTGGGAGATTTCCTAATATGATGAAAAGGTCTATCGCGATTTTACTTGGAATAGCTATTCTTGAGACAACAGAACACAGGATTCGTCTAATCGAGCAGAAGATATAAGAGAAAATTTAGTTGAAGGAGCCGTAATCAAGCAAATCGTGAGTCCATGAGTACAGTGTGGGCTCCGGCAAGTTCCACAAACTATTAAAGCTGCAGAAGTATCTGCATCTTTCGTCCATTGTAAGTGATTCACGTTTTGCCGCAAGTCGCGGTATCTTATTTCAGTAAGCACTTATTTCCAATTTTAGGTGAAAGATAGCATGGAATATTTGCTCACTTAAACAAATCAGCCACGGACAGAATGAGTAGAAACGCACATTAGACATAGCCATGTTAACTATGAAGAGGTAACCTTGAAAACATTGTGGTTTCCTGGAAATCGATTCCATTCGCCGCACCCCGATCGGCGGGAGACAGGCCAATCCTTAGACGCGCGCTCCAAGTAGCCCAAAACCATAGCTTGAACGAAGAAAACTTTTATGAGAAGTTTTAGCGTTTGAAATTGTTTACTCAAAACCTTAAAATTTCCTCAGACAGTCGCAGTTTTACTGGACTTTGTTTTAGCTTACCCGAGGTCCACTTTGAGTGCGGAAGCCATACTTTTATTGCTTGCCATAGCTCAGGCTGATGCCTTCGTGAAGACGGTGGGAAATTGTCTTAAGCGATTGGGTGTTTTCTCCTGAGTTGGATTGTGAAATGTTGTCAGAGTACATGAACAATAGTTGCGTCTTTTTTCCGCGCAAACTCAAAACGGAGCAGCAATTTGTGACCTGTTTTAGGAAAGATTATCTTGTTGTCAAGTGGTCCGCCAGACAAAGTCAAAGAGTTCGTCGGAGCTTGTAAGGTTCGTAGCTTTCATGATTGTCAGCACACGCTATATTTGATGGACGGCAAGTTTTTCACTTCACTGGCATGCTGACTGTTTGCTAGGGCCATGGGAAGAATTCGTGGGCTTATGGGCAATGCGAGCAAATAGAGCAATGAGCTGGCCAGGACTTCAGAGTTTTGGCACAAATTCAGCGGGGTGCGACAGTCTTGAGGGCGTGTAATACATTCGGCTGGTAAACAATAGAGATAAATTAAACTATGAACAAGCCATCAGGTTGTGTATGGCAGTCGCGGTACCGTCAACGCGTCGTCGTACTTGGGTCTGTGGACAGAATCGTGCATGAACATCCTGGGTGCGTCAGTTATGGTGGTCAGTATAGTTAGGATTGGCCAAGAGATCGTGACACATGGAGACCAGCATTGATCAACGGCTTTCCGGGGTCCTTGGATGGTGTAGATTGGTTCTCTGCTGCGATTTAACTGCTTCCCGAAATGTCAGCCAGCTAAGAGTGGTTACAAACTTTAACTACCATAGTTGGGCAACACTGCTCGATTTCAAAAACACTGATCGACGTTCTTGTGGAGATAGCTGACAATGGCGGTATGCGGTCGATGCTAACCGACCTAGCCACATGTGAATATGACGAACGTTCATTCCCTTAACTGTGCGCCACTAAGTTTATGGCCAGTTGTGTAATCGTCCATCAAGCTGGATGGGAAGGGCAGGCATGTGCATAGATAATTCCAGGAATTATGGTTGGTATACGTGCCTTTGAAGCCACCCAGTTTTACCAGGCGGCTAACTGGCAGGCGTCCTGGGGTAGAATTATCATGTATTTCAGCGTAGCAGCGTGAAAAAGAGGGTTAGAGTGCCATCACAGATAAGTTGTGTAACGGCATCTTAACTTTCATTCAGAAAGTGTTTCAGGGAGATGCAGATGAATACAAGGCATCATTTAGGGGTGACGGTGGGTAGTAGCATACAGACTGAGGATATGGATGGCTCCCTGATATTACGTGATGCGCGGAAAGAAGTGCCAACTAATCCTGGAACTTGGGGCTGGCTGGGTCGGCATCGAGAGGAGAAAGGAGTGAAGTTAGGATTTAATGCTCCAGGGAAGCAGACTTGACACCGCTGCGGCTACATTCACGGCTGAATTCTAAGGTTCAGGTCTACACTACCTAATCTGACGGCTGCCGTGTTTACACTCCTATTTAGCTTTAAATCCGCCGCTTATAATACTGAATATGGCCACTGAAATTCGTCATCATGGCATCAGTTTACACACGGCTCCCTCATCGTCCACATTAGGACCAACTGAGCAAGTAGCATGTTTGCCCTTATGAGGGTAATTCGTCTGAACATTTCTCCGAAGGTCCAAACGAGATCAAATGGAATATGCAGTATCATTGCAGTTTCATCCCCGTGTGAAAGCGGTAGACGGAAAACGAAACAGAGTGACTACCCATTGCGGTTGTACCAGTGCATAAAATGAATGGATGGACACTTCGCAGGTGGTGGTTATATACTTTCCAGACGCGGGACTGGGGGAGTGAAGAATCACATGGCTATGATGATGAAGGACCCTCGTTGGCCGATGGATAACTAACCAAAGTAAACGACAACGCGTACAGGTGCATGGAGGAACGTCGTCAGCATGTGGATCAGACTATCATGCATAGTTGAGACCTCATAACCAGCGTCACGCATAGGTATTGGCCTGGCAGTTACAATGAGTAGCCAAGGTAAACGCGTACTGTTATCATGATGAAGAGCAGCGGCTGGCTTTATTACCGATAACGCTATTGCGCTTTATGACGTAGACCAGCTGAGGGTCACCATTATTTCCAGTAGGAAATGTGTCGCTGTGTTGGTAATTCACAGGCAGATATCTGAAGACGCTGCATTATCTCCCGACTAGTTACTCATTTCTGAGAATGAGGATCATCCACAGAGGTGTATGCTCGCATCACACTGCACAAAGCACCAATTTGTTTTCCATTATTATACTCCGTAGTTGCTATTCTGAGTTATCATCGCGGAAGACGCATTCAATATTGTCGGAGAAATCGTGTGATTTTGGAAGAACATAAGGCTGGCAGATGTTGATGACCTACCCAAGTTTGTCGGTAAACAGCGGAGTTCTCCATTGTAACTGGTAAAATATGCCAGGACGGCCATGTCGTCAATAATGGCAGACGGACGAACGAACCCAGCTGCCGTCAGTCGCATCGATATGACGCGTGCATCCCACATTCTTGCATGAGCCACTCGGCGTGCCGGAATACCTTCTGTATGGCGTATTTCAGTGTGCCTGAGCGGTGCACCCGGTTGTTCAGGTGGCAAGTTGCATTCTCCAGACGGTTGTTGGTCACATTACCAAAGTAAACCATTCCGGACTATGCGTGTACAGCCCATTTTCGGGTGATATACGACCAGTGGGCCGTAAAATAAGAAACGAATCGAGGGTCCGTGCGGAGCAATATTTGTAGATCTTGCCGGAATCTGTGTGCTCGTATTATGATAAACAAAAAACCTACTGTGTGGCATCATCCAAGCGGGTCATGCAGCGGATTATATGCCGGTTGTTCGCAGTGTCTGTGACCAACAATACATAGATGTTATATGATACATACGTGATTTCTGATAGGTATTCTACTGTGGAAGATGCACAACATGACTTCGAAGCCGAACACTACTCTCGATGCCCACATTTGTTCCGCCAAATTGTTCGTGACAAAGGACTTCACTCGATACTACTCGCCCATCATTTCCCTGAATAAGCCAAATACTTTACGCGTGGGAGCAAACTGACAGCTTTCCACGAAGGCATACGTTGCCGGACGCCCGGTACCCATGCCATCCGTGATCAGGAAGGTGAACAGCTTGTACCTAGAGTCCAGATACTAGTTGTTTCAAAAAGTCTTACCCAAGACGGTTTGTCGCGGATGTTCTATCGACATTTACTACGTCTAGACAGCCTCTAAACAGCGCTATCTTCTGCCATCTGGAGGAGCATATGTGGCCATAGTAACCTTCCCCTGACTGCAGCACAAGCATGAGTCCGGTCCCCAGAAGTTTTGCCATGACCGAGGGCGTATCATCTGCCACAGCAAAATCCATGTATGTATCACTCATCCAACGGCGATGGTCGACAATTCCGGCGGCAGTTGTATATGTCCCGAATGGTAAGGACCATGCCGAATTCCTCGACCGCAAACTGCCGCACTTCACACGATGGCGTTCCATACTTCAGCAGAGCTCTGCCGGTGCCCCACTCCTCTTCGGTTAGCTGTTGATTTACCGGAAGTCGGTCGTACAAAAACTCTGGTGCCTCATGGTTGTGTTCAAGATAACAAGAGGTGACCGAGAGATAGTTCGCCTGCCTCCTTGGACGAAAACGCACTGGACAGCCGGTGCTTCGCATACTGTTTGTCATTAGAAAACCTGCTCGGCTTTCTAGCTTCTTTGTGTCCTTGACATTCCGTTTGTCTTGCAGGCCGCCCGCTGCATTTGCAGTACACCCGTTTGTAACGCAAAACAGTGTTGGTGCTTCGATTACTAGATGAACGCACAAATATCACGCAATTAACCTTCGTGTATTCACTTAACGCTTTCTCAAACGCCGTGAAAGATGAAGAGGATACAGCCCCCAACTTCTCAACAAGCATATGTGAAGCCACTTCTGAAGCCACAGCACAGCAAGCTCAAAGTCAAATGCGCGTCAAAAAAATGAAAGGGAAATTAATTAAAACAAATCGCAACAAAATGAATGTAGATTAGGGTGGTTTTTGGTTTGAGCATACATACAACATATTGCAACTTTTTGGCGTAAAAATTTCCATTCCACTCGCAAAGGTTTTGCAGATAACATCTTTGTGCAGCTAAGGATCGGCCATTTTACGCATCCAGCCATTCAACTGTTCTAACTTTGACAAACGCATCAACACTGCGTATGAATCCCTGCACGCTTGTTTTAGTTCACTACTTGTACAGTCGGTGATAATTCTCTTGCAAGCAGGTCTTGTCATGCGGACCGCGCTTTTCGGAATGCTGGGAGCTGGGCGTTGGCCGAACGCTGAGAATTACCGTGGCATATTGAATCACACGTATGTCATCACCTGTTATCCTCTTGCTGTGCCACACTTATCCGAAGCTTTTCACTTTCCAGTAGAAGGCTTTTCCGTGGTATTGTATCAGGTCTTTGTTGGCATTGCAGGCCTCCTGATTTTCGATGGTTTTTGAGGTCATCTTTCCTGACTAGTCGTGCGGTTGTGCGTATCTAGTCAGGTATATAAAGAGTGATGCAGTTCCGAAGCGCGGTGAATGTTTCATCGCGTTCATACTCTGCATACAAGTGTGTCCATGCGAGTTGATTGTCTTTGTGCTTTGGTAGGATACTGACATCGGTTAGCCGCCGTAGCGTTTAATATCTCCAGCCAAGCACATGTTGAGTCAGGTGGACCTCACCCTGGGAGGCGAACAGCACCAAAAACGCCCAGGCTTTTTGTAACATCCTTCATCCCCTTCTACCATGTTCTGTCCACCCTTTGGTTCTTGCCGGTCGGAATTAAGGATTGAAAACCGCTGGTCTCAGTAATTGGTAACTTCTCATGCGTAACACGGTCTAGCCATCTTAGCTCGCAGTGGTAGGTGGACGCTTTGGGTTGAATACCGTCTACTTCAACGTAGAAACGACTGCTGATCACCTTGTTCCGAATTCGTTGGTTCCAAACGATTCCAGCTATAGCTCTGATATATCGGTGTTCAAAAACCTGAAGTGTGTCCAAACGCCCCCACCCCACCCTACCGGAAATTGGTCAAGTCTTACGAGCATGTTCACATGTGTTGGGTGGCTGTGTGGTTGTGTCTTTGTGGAAGTTGCTTATGTGGTATATTTGTTTTACAAACCATTTACGCGTGGCTTAGAGTGGACGCAGAATTATTAGGGACCCATGGGAATGGAAAGAGCCGAGAATGCACAATGACGATCGAGGTGGATTCTAGGAGTATGTGGCAAGTCATGTGTTCCAAAGTTGGGGATTTTTAGTAAGCAAGAATAAGGTGGGCGTTGGAGGGAAAGTGTTTGGAGGTTCAGCATGTAGTCGTTCGATGAAAGAAAGATAGAGCGAAACAATCGGTCGAATAGGGGGGAGGGGAGGACAACGCACTGGATGTGACTGGAATAATGTATTTGATCGGGGCAGATGACCGGTAGAATGGGGGATGGAAGAGATGCCTCAGTTCAGCGATGAGATTGTCGGTTAGAGACATGATGGCAACGAGGCGAGAGGTCATTTTTCGGGATACGATCCAAGATGCGTGACGGCGGGAATGCTTTCATCAGGGTTACCGGAAAAGTTCGAACCTAGGTTGGTGGTAGGTTGAGGCAGTATGGGAGGATAGGGAGAGGTGGGGATAGCCTTTTTGATCATATTTGTGAGACCTATCTGTTAGATTTGCTCTCCTATCGATTGGACTGATTCGGAGAATTAGGTGACCACCGGTCTGTTGTGGGGAAATTCTATGCGATTGGCCATCTATGTTCGCGGTGTTTCTGATAATTTCCAAACAACAGGATGTTTATAGTGAAGAGGTGATCGGATCCTGAGAAGCTCGTTTCGTGTTTAGTGTTTATTGGGTCTCACCAGGTGAGTGCAGAAGGATCGGTGACGGGAACGGCTGTCTAAAGGGTCACGTGTTTGATCCTTCTACACCGGGGCGAGATGGCTCAGTGGTGAGAGCGTCAATTTACCGCCCGTAAGGTCCGTGGTTCGAACCCGACCTCTGCATTTCGACTTCTCCTGTCTAGGCTTGGGCAACCTGACAGTACCCCAACCCTCATGCTTTCTTCAGGTGGCATGGCAGTTGGGCACCGAAAGGCTGCTACAGCTGAACGTTTTTTTTGTTGATAAATTCCGACAATGACGATTGGCCTAATGTGGCCGAGTTTTCCGATAACCAACCGTACCTTCACTGTAGACTCATTTGACTTTAATTATCCGTGATTGACTTTACCGGTGGTTCACCGGATGCCGTTATGAGTGTATGAGGATGCGAGTGAGCAGACACGACGATGAGTGGTATAGTCCTGAGGTTGAAGTGTATACACAACTATGTGGACGGACGTTTGTTCACTTCAGTTGTCCCGTTTTGAATCATGTGCCTGAAGTAGACTAGTTCACATTGCTACCGTTTTGTTCGCCAGGAATAAGGCATAGACTGTCACGTAGTAGAGTCGATGATCCACTCGGTTAGTCGATCGACATCGAATGTTGCTTAAAGTGCGGATTGGTACAGTCACGCATTGAACTAGTAGCCTAGATGCCGGTCATGTTACCAATCGCCTAACACTGATAGAAGCGTGCGGTATGTTGTAGGGCTGTGTCGGCAAATGCGAATGTGTGTGAAAATGTGTTGTGAAAATCCCCTGTGACTGCTCGTGCGTTCGTCTGGTGCGCCCGACTGTGGATGGCGATCTTGGAGTTGGTCGATACGTGATACTTGTCATATGGGTTTTCCAAGTAGCTATGAGGTGATGCCTGATAAAGGACATGAGTAATTGGACTGATATTTCCAATGCGACGTTTCGGCGGTTTAGGAGAATAAATCGAGAACTGAGGGAAAATCGGAGCAATGTAGACGAGTATGTCATGTGGGCAGTGTGTTTGAGACAGAGCCCAATGAAGTCACGATCCGTTATCAGGTGTACCTGAGAGATTGGTACAATGGGATCCGGGTAGACCGGGAACAATCCGAATGACGTTCTACATGTGGAGTCGGTTGTCTGGCGGACGATCAGACAATGGTCCTTTCTAGTGCACGACTTTCTCTGCCTCAGACTGTTTATGTCGTTTTTTGTCGTGATGTGTATTGTGTTCTGCATTGTCCATTCTTGTTGCAGCTTTCGTAGCGGCGTTGTGTGGTTGGAATAATCGAGGAGCCGGACGTATATCGAGGTAACTATTTTCGGTGTCTGCTCGTGTATGTTGTGTGTGTGTGTGTGGGCGCGTGTGTGTGTGTGTAGATGGATGTAGTGAGTGATGTATAACTCGTCCGTGTTTCTGATTCGTGACGTCGGTCGATTCTGATGGAAGCTGTGTTCGTGTAGTATGTCGCGTTTCCCCTGTCGCTGTTGCTGGCAACTTTTCTGTATGTCTTCACATAGGTTGACAGTTGAAACGACTTATCGTCTATTCCCAAGAGACGTGGATCACAGACGAACGGAATTTATCGGTCGGTGTTTGGGGTTTCGGGTGAGTTTCTACAGTGCTCTGCTCTGGTGTGTCGGGTTGGTTGTTGGTTGTGGTTGTTGCGCTTTCTATTTGGGTTTTTGTTGACATGTTCGATTGCCCTGACTATATTTTGATGATACATTTTGTTTACACACACACACACACATTGCTAGTGCATGCTGAGTTGTTTCACAGCAATTTTGATTTGGCTGTCTTCTTTGTTTGATGTTCGGTGCTGCGAACTGATCCGGCATTCGACATCTCATATGCTGCGGATGGTTATGTGATATCCGGACAGTGTGTGTACAAGCTACTTGGGTTATTTGTGTGAGCGTATCGCGTGCTTGGTGTGTTTGGGTGTGACATCTTGGCAGTTCTGTATGGGTACGTGTGGATGTGTTAATCCACTCATCCCTAGCTTCCTGTTTGGGTTTTTGGTTGTATCAATGGTCGAGAAATGATCCTGAACGCACATGTGGTGGCTTGTTTGTCCGGCATCATCGGTTCAGGTAGATTGTGTGCAAGCAACTGAATCGTGGTGTACCGATGCTATCCCACGACCTAAGCTGTGCAAACAATGCGTTGAGACGATATCATGTATGGTGCTGTTGTGCGTGTTCGCACGTATGAGTGTCTCCGTTTGGGCCTAGTTTGAGAGTGGATGTGAATAGCGTACGAATGGTGGACATGGTGGTGTATCAATCGAGACGAGCGAGGTCGTGTGTGGGTATAAGAGATTTATCACGATGATTGTTTTAATTCATTGTGTGTGTACGTCGTTGGCATTGTTATTCCTGTTGATCGTTTGAGGCTGTAACGTGCAGTTGTTTCGACCGTGTGTTTCAATCGAAATCTGAGGATCTGGCTTGGTTTGAGTGGACACTGCCGTGTTTGTCTTTCGGATGCGATGAGTGATCAGTTTTCTTAGTTGTTTTTTTTCCAAAAAAATTTTGTTGTCTCGTTTTGGAGTTTTCTTTCACCTGCTTGTAACATGTTTCCACATTGTCTCATTATACTGGGAGCGTCGTTTATGAGCGTGTGAATTCTTGTGAGGATTGTCTTTCCTGACCAGCCGTATGATTGTGCGTGTTGAGTCAGGTAGACCAATTCGGATGCAGATCTGAAGCGTTTTGAAGATACCATTGCGTTCAGCCTCTGCGTACATACGAGCATGTTCACATGTGTTGGATGGCTGCGTGGTTGTGTCTTTGTGGAAGTTGCTTATGTGGTATATTTGTTTTACAAAGCATTTACGCGTGGCTTAGAGTGGACGCAGAATTATTAGGGACCCATGGGAATGGAAAGAGCCGAGAATGCACAATGACGATCGAGGTGGATTCTAGGAGTATGTGGCAAGTCATGTGTTCCAAAGTTGGGGATTTTTAGTAAGCAAGAATAAGGTGGGCGTTGGAGGGAAAGTGTTTGGAGGTTCAGCATGTAGTCGTTCGATGAAAGAAAGATAGAGCGAAACAATCGGTCGAATAGGGGGGAGGGGAGGACAACGCACTGGATGTGACTGGAATAATGTATTTGATCGGGGCAGATGACCGGTAGAATGGGGGATGGAAGAGATGCCTCAGTTCAGCGATGAGATTGTCGGTTAGAGACATGATGGCAACGAGGCGAGAGGTCATTTTTCGGGATACGATCCAAGATGCGTGACGGCGGGAATGCTTTCATCAGGGTTACCGGAAAAGTTCGAACCTAGGTTGGTGGTAGGTTGAGGCAGTATGGGAGGATAGGGAGAGGTGGGGATAGCCTTTTTGATCATATTTGTGAGACCTATCTGTTAGATTTGCTCTCCTATCGATTGGACTGATTCGGAGAATTAGGTGACCACCGGTCTGTTGTGGGGAAATTCTATGCGATTGGCCATCTATGTTCGCGGTGTTTCTGATAGTTTCCAAACAACAGGATGTTTATAGTGAATAGGTGATCGGATCCTGAGAAGCTCGTTTCGTGTTTAGTGTTTATTGGGTCTCACCAGGTGAGTGCAGAAGGATCGGTGACGGGAACGGCTGTCTAAAGGGTCACGTGTTTGATCCTTCTACACCGGGGCGAGATGGCTCAGTGGTGAGAGCGTCAATTTACCGCCCGTAAGGTCCGTGGTTCGAACCCGAGCTCTGCATTTCGACTTCTCCTGTCTAGGCTTGGGCAACCTGACAGTACCCCAACCCTCATGCTTTCTTCAGGTGGCATGGCAGTTGGGCACCGAAAGGCTGCAACAGCTGAACGTTTTTTTGTTGATAAATTCCGACAATGACGATTGGCCTAATGTGGCCGAGTTTTCCGATAACCAACCGTACCTTCACTGTAGACTCATTTGACTTTAATTATCCGTGATTGACTTTACCGGTGGTTCACCGGATGCCGTTATGAGTGTATGAGGATGCGAGTGAGCAGACACGACGATGAGTGGTATAGTCCTGAGGTTGAAGTGTATACACAACTATGTGGACGGACGTTTGTTCACTTCAGTTGTCCCGTTTTGAATCATGTGCCTGAAGTAGACTAGTTCACATTGCTACCGTTTTGTTCGCCAGGAATAAGGCATAGACTGTCACGTAGTAGAGTCGATGATCCACTCGGTTAGTCGATCGACATCGAATGTTGCTTAAAGTGCGGATTTGTACAGTCACGCATTGAACTAGTAGCCTAGATGCCGGTCATGTTACCAATCGCCTAACACTGATAGAAGCGTGCGGTATGTTGTAGGGCTGTGTCGGCAAATGCGAATGTGTGTGAAAATGTGTTGTGAAAATCCCCTGTGACTGCTCGTGCGTTCGTCTGGTGCGCCCGACTGTGGATGGCGATCTTGGAGTTGGTCGATACGTGATACTTGTCATATGGGTTTTCCAAGTAGCTATGAGGTGATGCCTGATAAAGGACATGAGTAATTGGACTGATATTTCCAATGCGACGTTTCGGCGGTTTAGGAGAATAAATCGAGAACTGAGGGAAAATCGGAGCAATGTAGACGAGTATGTCATGTGGGCAGTGGTGGTCTTGCATCAAAGCTATCGCTTTCATAGCGTAGCTCTCACTGCCTGCCATACCGAACAACCAGGACTATTTGACGTAAATGAACCGATTGTGCTATCTTCTCCAACGCGTGGCTTTCATTTCCTTGCTTTCCTTATCATCGGTGCACAAAACTGCAGCAGCTTGAATCGTTGCAATTCAGTGCACGATTTGTGAGCTTAACTGAACCGTCGGTGTAAGTAACTTTACCAGGCCTAGGTTTATGAGATTATCATACAGCCGAAAGTCTAATGGTGCTAGACGTGCCTTTCAATGGTACGGACGGTAGAACTCCCTGCGGTTGTATTTTGGTAGTGTAAATCTCCAGTCTACTGGAAGGGGGCACCATTGAACCCAGCTGCTTGGTTCTTCCCATCTGTGTGTGCACAAACCCAATTTGACATTGTGAACATTCCGGAGTGTCAAATATGCGCCGGAGCCAAAGGTGAATTTCCGCCATCACAGTTGTACAGAGCAAGCTGATTACTGGCTAGCACTCCTTAGCCGCACATCTGCTTTGGGTGTATCTTGTGAATGGTGCGAACCACCAGGACATTCTGTACATCGTGAGTCTCAACCGTCCACTTGTCCCCGTATGTTCTAACAAATACTGGTCTCTGGTTATTCATACTGATAGCTTTGCAATTCCGTTCCTGCTCATCCACACGTCTTAGTTCCTCGGGTTTTTACGTCGAGAACAGGGCCTTCAGCTGGTTGTACATGTGGCTCAGCGCGAGTCGCACGTAGCGTCACCTGTTGCACGCGGGGCTTCACTGTCTTACTGCATCACCTCGAACAAAATGCAAGTATCTTCTTTACTTTCCCGTAAGTTTTCGGATGTTTCTATTGTTTGTGCATTATGCTGCCTAAAAAACCCATTCGCGTAATGTTGCCGCGCGTTGTGACTAGCCCTATTACCTCCCCCATGCAGCGACTAACAGGGCAATGGGCCGTATATCCTAGTTACATTGGTTTTCACATCGCATCCTGCCCGTTGGGAAATGTGCTTTCTGCTAGGATGTTGCTACTGTTATGTGGGCGTAGCACTGTCTTTCAGGTGTACTGTTTAAGTAACTTCTTCTGTCCTTTATAGACCTTCAATTTACTTGCATTCTACGGACACTGATTGATTGCCTCCAGGTCTAAGGACCAAAGATCAAGGAACGTTCTTCTTGAGACTGCAAATTCATCATACCCAATTCCCGAAACATACGGCTGATTATCAATTCCGCAATATTTTCGTGATATAATGCCGTCCAATTACCTTTCGTCTACCATTCTGTGTCGCATGTTATCTCGTTCTATTTTTCGTCACAATATCTTTCACATTCTGTCCTTCGAACTGTACGGTATACCTTGTTCCTCTCCCACCCACTCAACAAATCGTTTCGACATCATTACAACATCATTTTGTCTGAGACAGCGAGTATTGTGGTCGCAAGGGAAATTATATGCGCTTATCCCGATGTGCCGATGACCAATTCTCATATTTTCCCATGAGCCTGGACCATGGTGATCTGCACCAGAAAATACAGTGTGTGAAGTTCCATTATACATGGTCTTTTATTCTAGTAGTGTCGAAATATTGATCTACCGTTTCTGATTCATCTTCGCAGACGACTCGGATCCAGGGGACTTTCAACGCAGAATTCGCTACCTGCCTCACTCTTCGCCCAGCTTCGCAATTAGCTTGCGAATATTTGGCCACCGATTGAGTAAACATCGTCGGTCGCATTTTCCTCCAGGATATTCTCTTCTAGTTTTAACTCGTGTGGTAGGGGGCCTTGAGTGCAAATTACGACCGCCCCGTTATGTAGACTAGGAACGAAGATTCTCTTTTGTTCTGGAGCGTGAAATTGATGTACTGCCCCGATCAGGTTGATTTTCCTGAGATGTGTGGTGCTTTAAAATTTCGTTATTACGTCTGATTCATCCGACATCCAGCCCTTCTACTACAGTGAACTTGATGGACGGATGGGCTAATTTCCACTGGTCAAGGACCGGAGTGACTTCGTTTATTTGTTAGTGGCGGTGATTGCACGTTACTAGTGCATCAAACAGCAGTTCTCTTAAGTGTTTCGTTGGTTTCGCTAATTAAGTGTTGGATTCAGTGGATTCCCAGAGAATCTCGTGATTAAGGTCCCAAGTCTTAACCTACATAATTTCATGTCCTAAGGAGAATCTATCGGAACCCTACGACAGTCGATTCCAGTATCGTCTTAGTGGCGAAACATCTGCATGCTAATTATGAGGCTGGGGGAACAGCTCAACAGGCACCTGAGCAAACGCAAAGGTCAGCTGTTGAACTCCGTTGTTAGTAACCTCCATTCAAATTACAACTCCCTAGGTTGGTAATTGTCAAGTCCTCCACGAGATTCAACGTTTTAACTAACCGTGGATTGCTATTTTGTTCTGATTAAGTGATCATCGGCAGCATAACATCAATGTTCTGATGTCTCGCTGTTGTATTCTAAATGTATACTTCGTGGTTATACGTATGCTGGGATGCTGCCAGGGCGCATCGTGACATCAGCCGGCTCGTCCTATTCGCCGTATACAACAGAACGGATAAGCGAAAACGTGCGACTACTGACGCTTCCCACTGTTCGTTGTCATCCCTTGACTTCCCTCTCATCTCGATACTCTTAGGTAGATCCCAGCTGTAGACAGGCTAGTCAATCACCTAGGGTACTGACACGTTGAACACTACCACTCAAATCTACCGCTTTGCGTCCGCTATTCAACGTTCATTTTCCCGTTTTTATTACAATACTTGGTGAACGAACCCCTAGACAGATCGGCCGACAGGCTACTCTTGCGCACACTTTATCGATTGGCATCTGTCTTAACTCTGAAATTCGAATACAAGATCAAGATCATATTGTTGGGCTTACGCTACCGACTACGAACTTCGCCTGCTGCTGTGGCTTGCATCGTTGCTTGTGTAGCCCTCTGTCCGCAAGCTGACTCTGTGTTGTCCGACTTAGATAAACGCTTACCGCTCGAAATGATCCCCCTGTCTTGTCTATTTATGCGCCAGCGAACTGTAGCTCTGATTCATTGTGAAACACCCATTGAGAGCGCACCACCATTTTGTCCATCATGAAGTGATGGGTTTCAGTCATAATGACAGGAGATTTCAATGCATAGCTAGGACTCCTCAGTTCATCAGAAGCCCACCTTGGTAGTGCGTTTAATCTGCACACAAAACGCGGTGATAATCGTGAACATTTACTGATTACCATTCCTTCCCCGGCAGTAGTCGGTTTAGATGTAATGCCCACTGTTGAGTAGCCTTGGAGTCAAACTGACCACATCGCCATCAGCTGACGATGGCGCGGTTCACCCCTTGACTACCAAACATTTTGGAATACATAGGTTGACTCATCACATCATAGTTTGTGGCGGATCTTCAATTAGTTTTCCCGGTAAAGTCAAGAAACGAGCTCTCCACTTAGCAGTATAGATTTCCGAACCACAATTTAGGGAGACATACCAACGCTTACTATGCAACGCATTACAACCGGGAGGACACTGACCATAGCTTGGATGAGGTAGCGACGATTGTACGTGACATCGGGAATTCTGCTTGCGGTGTTCCCGATCACGCGCACGGAAACCACTGGTTTGAAGAATGATTACTATCACTTGTTGATGCAGGGCGCTCTATCCTTTCGGACTCAATAATATTCGGCTAGGCTTCAGATCTAACGTAGCCCGTGTGTGGACAGAGAGGTGTAGTGGAGCCAATAAACGGAGGAAGCCAGTGAGATTGGTAATGCTTGAAAGCTGTTCCGGCTAATCCGCAAAGCAACCTAAAAGGCCTTCCATAATTAAATTGTCAAGAGTTATGTGGGAAATTTATACAATAAAGCACAGCGTCCAGAACGCTGTGCGGAATGTTTTCAACAACAGCATATTTGGCTCTTTGCCCCTGTACCTGCCTTTCATTTGACCCGTTCACTGAGCCGTGGTCTGTAAGTGCAAGCCTCTCATCAGTTTATGAAGTACTAATATGCTTTTCTGCCTTGAAGTGCTGGGCTTCCTCAAGCGTCATTCAAAGATGGAGGGAAATCGTTGTGTTCCACCGTGGCTGGTTTGTTCGTAAGCATTTGGGAAGAAAAGCATGCTCCAAAAATTTGGGGACAATCGTTTTGTGTTCAAAAGATGCATCCAAACCGACTGTTCCAACCATAAATTTATAAGTCGTGCGTCTGCTGTGACACGGCTGGCTGGGTAGGCGGGATGTAAGTCCGGGAGCACGAAGCTCGATTTCGACCTGGTAGGGGCTGAGTTGACCATATCTTTACGTTGCATCAAGTGCCCGAGCAGAGCTACGCGCGCCGCTGACCAACAATCACGAGTTCCCTCAAACTTTGTGGACAGATTGGTTCTTCTAAATATTCTTGACCGAAGATGGATGCCCTTGAAGTTCGTAGACGCTCTTCATGCAATGTATTTCCATGCTTTCGGTCGAGTTAAGGTGTACAGTGTCCATAAACTTCGTCACAACTATTGAGTTCGTCAGGGTAACCCCGTTCTTTTTGTTCATTTTTGTCATCGACGTTATTGTGGAGTGCACAATCCAAGGGCAACGGATCTACGTATCGAAATTACGTCAGGAGAAGTATTGATCGACTTGGATTATGCGAATGACATTGCTTTGTTTGCGGTTATTTGACTGCGCAAAGTAATTCAAACAGAATATCGGGGGTGATCCCACGTTTTGGCATGCTTCTGTACCTTCAAAGTGCAAAATCTCATTTCAGGATTTCCCCTCCTGTTGTGCAAATATGAAACTTCAGAGTGAAGTAGTTTGTTAATCGGTTCACATATATTGGTAACTGCATAAGCCGTGATTGTAATATAACAGATGAAGTCAGTTCGCGGATACTGAGGACGCTTGCAGCATTCGTGAACCTGTGTCTCTTATGATGTTAGAAGTGAACTCTGAAACTGATGGGTCGTGTATAAAGGCAGCCGTAAGGGTGGTATTTGCGGTTGTGAGACCTGGCCCTCCGATCCGAGGACCTTAGGCATATTCGAACTTTTGATCAACGGTGTCTCGCCACAATAGCAAGAGTTAGTTGGCTGCAGCGAGGTGGTTCGTAGGCAGGCCCTTGGTAACGAATCAGAATTGTTAGAGCAACGCACTAAACTTACCAGTTTAAGGTAGTTCGGGCATGTTTTATCTATGCCGATCTAACTTCTGCAAGCAATTTGCCAAGCGCGGTGAACAGATCAACACCACCCGATCTACAATTAGCCTTAGTTTTCCGTCCAAAACGATTGTTGGCGAAAGGTTCGCGGGGAGCAGGTCATGACATGATAACATTAAAGGACAGCGGTCACGGTCTCCTCACCTTGGCCGGGGCCCACGTGATCCTCTTTTAGGTAACTGGAAGCCCTGCAGGAAATGGAAACCATCTAATCCCAGCAGCAAGCATGCTATCATCACCCAACCTGATGGCGTAGGTGTAGTCCGCCTGTCGTTGTTCGTCAAGCTTATATGGGGTGTGGTTAGAAAAAGGTGCTAGGTCAATCCCGACTTGATGATCAGGTGTTTTCTTTCCACCTATCCAGTTATGTAGGCAAATTTTTTATTGTCCTCAATAGGGATATAGGACTTGGCCGTTGCTTCATCTGACCGCAATCAACCTTCCAACTCTGAACCAATATGATATAGCGACGAGAGCCCACAACATTCCGAGGTGGATGCAAATATCGCACATCATTTAGTTATTATTCGAGGTCCTACGACTTGACTTAACTTATTAAGGTATAATTACTGGTTTCCGATATTTTACAGAATCGTCTACACAGTTTCCCAACATATGTGCACTCAGTAAACATGCGTCTAATAACACCTGAAAATAGGAGCCACATATCCGTCTCAACTTGATGGATCATTTACTGTTACTGTGTCTCCAGGAAATTAACCTTCAAAGTGGGAAAGCAGGATTCAGCTGACTGCGTCGTCTCCTCGAAGAAATGCTGCATATTTCGGAGCAGTCAGTACTTTTTATGAGGGAATGATGTTGGAGACCACACCATGTAAGTAAAAACAGCATCGAACACAGAAAGTAGTGTCCTGGATTCCTTATCTGCTGTGGTCAAAATTTCGTTGACAGAAGGTAAGGGACAACGCAGAGAAACCAAATGAAACGAAACAGTATTTGCAAGGCATATTTACGGTTAGGTGAAGGGAACACGCCACGATTCTATTAGTGAAAATAATGAAGAAAGACAAGTAGAAACTCCAGGTGAAGTCAGAGGGTTACTGGTTACTAGTAATCAGCAAGTTGTAATCGGTTGGTGAGCTAAGCTTGACTATTAAACTGTAACGGCTTTGTAGAGGGCTGGGAAATGGCTTTATACGAAGAGGTGCGGTTAGGCAGCCGGAAAAGCTGTAGCAAGCTGTGTTGGGATAGTCAATTGAAGCATACCATGGTCATGTTTTAGGATGTTCCAAGGCACGCTAGCGTGACAGCCTCGTATAAGGTTTCCAATAGAGTAAATGGGAAGATACATTTTCAGTAACAGCATGTATCACAGTTTCAAGTGAATACCGGTGGTAAACCACGTATCTGCTTTTTTGCCAAATAGTGTACATTGGGTGTGTCGTTTCAGTCCCAAATGTCACGGATTGGCAAGCGACGCTTCTGACAATTCTGTAAATGTCCTAGGACTTACAGTCTACTGTGCCATCCCGTATATAACATTCTAGTTATCTTTGCTTTGTGTAATCGGCGTCTTTCTGTTACAGGTGTGTACTCGCAATATATCGAAATAGTGGTAGCTCAGCCGCATCAGTTGGTCGTAGATCAGGTGGCTGTTGATCTGTTGGGCGTGCCCACCAAACCGCACACTGATGATGTCCCCACAATTCGCGATGAAACGTTTATAACAGGTTGCCGAACTCGGCAAACCACCTGATCTGCAATAGGTCTGTACGGAGACGATATGGCTCAGTGGTTAAGGTGTAAACTTACTAACCGGAAGGTCCGTGGTTCAAACCCAGCCTCTGCATCTCGGCTGCACCTATCTAGGCTCTAGCAACCTGGCAGCATCTCAACCCTTGTGCTTTCTTCGGGTGGCATGGCAGCTAGGCATCAAAAGGGTGATACTAATGAACGACACGCACGTGTAGTGTTTGTCCAACTCCCCTTGGAATCACAATGTTCCAGCTTATTAAGCCTATAAAGATCAAGAAAACCACATCGTTTTCTGGAAAATTTATCGAAACGCGAGGCTGACCTGAAAAAAATCAACATTTAAAAGTGTTCTGACCTATCCCCAAAAATTCGACTGATTATTCTCAATAGCTTGTAGTTTTCTGTGGAGCAGGATACTTTGTTTCTCGCCGTCTCAACTCATACTCCCTGCTAGAATACAAGAAGAAAAAGGCTGGGCTATGATACCTTGGTAGTCTCAAGTAGGCTCGTAGTTCTGGCGCTGCATTGTTAATCGCCCTTCGGTCCTCTGCACTTAAGCCATGTAGCGCTCGCTCGTCTTCCAAGCGCTCTGCATCCCGGAAACTTATGGACTCGGACAACAGGTGATTGTACCGTTGACGGAGGTCAGCTGCACGAAGGTAAAGCCGTCGTGAGCGCCGCCGAGCTGCTTTCAATAGTGGCGCAGCCTCTGCTTTCCGCTCTTCATCACTCAGTTCTGCCAAATGCTGCCTCATTTCTTGAACGTCTTCTTGGGCCTCAACAGCAGCCAGTTCGGCTTCACGAGCTTCTTCTTCCGCTTCAGTAACTTCCTTTCGCCATCGTTCATATTCAGCTTGCAAATTTCGTCTAATCTCTCGTCTTCTGCTCAAATCTCGCACTGCAAACTCGACAATCCGATCGAGTGTGATTTTGGACAGTAGTTGAGCCGCTAGCCTTTGTTCTTCGCCAAACGGTGGTTCACGTAGTTTTGCTAGTCTTTGTGAGATTTCGTTTGTTACTCTTCTTTTACCAGCTTTAATCGTTACACTTATTCTGCTGTCCATAATCCAGGTTGCAACACTGACGACATCCTGATGAATTCTTGTCAGTGTTTCTTGCAGTAACCAGCGAATCTGTGACAGACATTAGTAAAGCAACATATCAGATGCAGCTTTAACTAGAGTAACCTATGTCACACTTTATTTTCAATCTGTAATTCGTGTTTGTTCCCCATTCCGGACAATGAGCGAAGCTTGATAGCAGTAGCCAACATAAAGCACACCATGTACGTAATTCAGTATCTGGACTAAGCCTGGTTTTGCGAACAAACCGTAACCCGCTTTGTCGGATTTCCAAAGTACTACCTTTTTAGTCATCTGCTAGACCGTTTAAGGAGTCAGTGGGCCCGAGTCCACCGGGTCGCCTAAACAGCATGCATCGCTGAAAACTCGCAGTCGAAACGATAAAGCCGAGTGGGACTCTTCTAGTGGACAAGCTAACCCCATGCTTGCTCCTCTCCTAATTAGGACTAGTCAACAAAGGTTCAATGAAGAATCATGAAATAAATACCCTTTTGGCTTTTATAACCCATAATTCTTCGTCCTAGTCGGTACCAACGCCCAGCATATGTATGTCACCGATCCAACCCTCTGGGTTCGGTCACCGTTCTTGAATTTAAGTGCGGATCAGTGGAGAAGACTTGTCGTTCGTGGTTTCGCCTTGTGATATTGTCGCTCAATCTATATATGTTTCTACAGCGAGCCGTAACCCTGAGGCCCATCATTCTTCCTTTCTGTGGTAATTAATTAATCATACCAGAGTAATGACAATACTCGGGCACAGCTATAAGTTGTTAACAAATATTCGGGTCAGTGTTTTTGTAGATGCCGCCCGGAACGTAGGCCAGTTGACCAAAACTATGCAACAGGTAGTTAGCCTAAGATTGACCGGTAAGCCAAAGAGCTTTACTGGAATTTAAACTGGGCTGGACTATTGCAGTCATCTCGGAAAACCGGAAAATAATTCGATGGATCAGCTATTGCACGCGTTTTTGTGCTGGAACAAGTTGGGCAAGCGACAGGGACTAGGACTAACCTGTACTTGTTGGACTGACAACTTGTAAGTAATAAAGAGATATTGAAGTCCAAATTAAGGATTCGCCTTGCAATTGAAGCCAATAAATCCTAGAAGTATGGAGTGGAGTGTACGATTGTTTCGTCATTGCTGAGACTAATCGATAGTGCGTATCTTACAAGACTGCAGAGAGCTCCGTCCAAGTTTAAGGTAATCGCACCGTTGACCAAACATTCTTGTTCTGGTAATGGTCTCGATCCTTCCAAGAAATTAATGAGTGGCGTGCGGCCGATGATTTCAAACAAGTAAAAAACAGCTGCACAATACCTGTCGGTTTTTCACTACCGAATAATTTCACTTACGGGATGGTATCCCGATCTGAATGGACGTCTGACTATTTCGTTATCCTAGACATTGAATTCAGACATGGTGCTTTTATTTGTGAAATTTTACCACCACACAGTCAAGCTATAGGTCACTTGCGCAACAGATGGAAATAAATAGACCTGAGTGAAGCCAAAGAATTGTGAAGAAGGCATTATCAGGCGATATATGCACTCACTCTGAGCAGCCACTGCACAAAAGCACAGTAGACAATCAGGTTGATGCGCTCCCAGCTGTTTGGATATGGGCCATAGAAGCCTTGAGCTGGACAACGTGGTTTCGGAGTCAGCGCAGCCAGAATGAGCAAAGCAGACACGATTCCCATCACGGCAATGACCAATGAGATGCCCAGCATGAGGAATAGCTCCATTTCGGAAAAGGTCAGCTGTGTTAACGACTGAATGAGTAGAAGACAGAAATTTGACTCTCATGTCTCATTCGTCGGTTGAGAAAATGGGTTGCAGTGGTAAATATTTCTCTCTGGCAATGAAGCACTACCATTTAGGTTGAAACAAGTGATGATAACAATAAGACCAGTGAGCTAGTTTAGTCACAGTTTACTCTGTCCCAGTCATCCCCTCTCTGGCTTTTCTTGAGTATTTTGATGTCTGTCCCCGTAATTAACTTTTAAATCACGTTCCAATAGATTATTAGTTTTGTCGACAGCGGTAAACTACTACTATGTGCCATTTGGTAGTGCAGAAAAGAATGTCATTATAAATCTTGCTAACTTCCCTAAGATCCCAGGGGCAGTGAACACGAGAAGGGTCATTCCACAGCAGTCGGAATGTGAAAACTGATCACCCTGTCAGAGCAAAGTAGCGTCATTGGAACAGCTTTCTTATAATGCTTTAGTACCAACATAGCGCTTATCAGCAAAAAAAATTTAGGTAAGTTGGTTGGGTGAATTGACTGAAACTGAAAACTGGAGAGGTAGCAGCTCAGATGAGCTGTTTTCGCCTATAGTCAAGACAATAGCTGAATTTTAATATTGTGCATTCAGCTTACTCATTTTGGCTTCAGTGCTTCAATGATCCTTACTGGCTGCAGCCTTGCTTCTGAAGGTATCACCTTGACAGAAATACTAACGGACACCAACGAGACGAAGATCAGAGAGTCTCCGTACTACGAGTAATTCTAATGCAAGGGGGAGTAAAGTAGTACTGTTCGGTGCAACAGGGTCGTAAGAATATTGAGACGTTTTATCCAGGCAACAAGCAGCTGCATATTTAGGGAGGACGGGATACTGCCCTCCCTGAGGAGGGATGGGTTAGAATGATCTAATCTGGTAGAAAAACGCTTACCAGGTAACATAATCTTGATGCAGTTCCAAACGCATCTGCCATGCGCAGTAGCGTCGAAAGTGAGACATCTATGTCTTGCCTCTTGTGTCCTCTAACAGGGCCAACCCCTTACCGCTAAGTGGGTCAGACCCTCTAGTCGTTTGCTTCGGTAAAGTTGAGAAAAAGGATCACGAACAGCAGGGAAGTATTAAGAAAATACAATTGAAAAGGAGTGAAGACGTGTTAGCTCCGACTGACGACATGGAAGATTAGAATATTTCCGGGCAGGGATGGAAAATACAGATCCGAAAGGCGCATATTTATTGTGGTCAAGTAGCTTCAGCACCACAAAGTTGATGTGGCTTCTGTCAACGAAAATCGTTTGCCGATCGAGGAATATTAAAGGAAGCTTAATGCACATCCTTTTGTTCAGCAATACTACTGGACAGTCAATGAGAAAACGAAGTGTGATTTTCAATGGCCGATCTCGTGAATGGAAGAATGACGGGTGAACCGAACTACATCGATGCAAGGATAGTGGCAATAGAGCTTCGAATGTCAAGAGAATATTTCGCCACTTCTGTGAGTATGTGCATTCCATCCAAGGGTGCGTTTTTTGACGGTGACAAAAACTCATTCAACTTGAATGAACTGACTGTAATAGAGCTGAATCAATTCAGTCAGTTTGTGATCAGCGCATGTACTCAACAGATAACACACAAAATTTCTAAGCTGCGACGGACCCTGGATAATACCAACGCGTGTACAGCTATCCCAAATCAACCGGAACTGTAATAAGTTATTGAAACTCTGCCTTGGGCCCCAAGTTTTGCGCTTCTTGAAGGAGGCCTGACTAACTGTAAAAGGTGTACCAGTTCGATCAGTCATTCAGTGTCTACGTCAGCTGACAGACTTGGACAGTTTGAAATTCATTTGGTGCTTGCCATCAGCACCGACATAATTCAGTAAAACGTAAAAGCCCAGCCACATCGAAGCACCTATAAGTTATATAAGCCCCTCCAGTGATGTCCTCTGATGTTGCTATCAAATTTGATGAGATGAAGGTTCTGGAATAAGGCTGCTGAACAAAACTGATCATGCATACTCACATGACTCTCGTTTGAACAGTCGTTCTCTTGTCCTGGCAACACGCTCGCCTCGCATGTCAGATGTGCGGATTTCGAATCCCGAAACGGCCATTGGATATGCACTGCTGATGAGTTCTAATAAGAGTGAAACTCAGGTCCAGTGCTTCTACCCTCCTTTTGATATGGACTCACCAGAATGATTGCGCCAGTACAGGAGGACAAATGTTCAAACGAGAGTCGTGTGAGTATGCATTCTACAAAATTCCCCAACCACCAGCACCTGATAAAAGTGGTTATCCCGACAAACAGCCCGAAACACTCCGATGAGAGAAGTCAGCACGGTCGAAAAGAAATTCTTTTAACTGGGTGGCATTGAATGTTCGTTTCAAGGCAAAGGTCAGACGATGGGTCAGCGCTTCGAAAAACACGTCAAGTGTAAAAAGAAGAGGGATGTAGCTGAGCCCTTCCACAACCGATAGGCTTCTTGTGGTTTTGTATTCGGTATTAGGTCTGATGTATCTCTTCATGAACTACTCTGGATATCCGTTCTCCACAAGGATTCTATTGGTAAGCTGCAGTTCGGCTTCGAGTCTACCACCGGTGCAGATTCTACTGGCCATGTAGGCCAGATATTTTATAAAATTACTCTCATATTTCACGTCCATAAAGTTGTGGAAAACCAGTGTACTGGACAGACCGTGTAGATTACTTGTGTGCACCCATCTTCAGTTAGCAGCCATGGCCTCTCGTCAATGGAGTAGCTCAGAAATGGCTGCGGAGTAGCGTGATGCGAAGAGTTCCAATGCAACCGCGGTAATATGACTATGGATATGACAGTCGATAGTGAACTATATTCTCTAGTTGTCAAGGCAAGCAGTGCATTTACTAGCCTAGAAAACGCGTTTGGAGCAACCATCACCTGGTTGTGGACAGCAAGGTTGCGGTGAATCGAGTTGTTTACAATCTTTATGATTCTCCGACTGTGAAACACAGACGCTATACCGACGGCATGCTAGAATGCTTGACAAATATCGTTTACAATGCATGCGCAAGGCACTTCCAATTCAGTGGTCAGATAGAATCCCAAACACAAAGCCCAAGTCAATGGAATAGAGCTCTCCTTAACACAGCCAGATACATTGGGTGGGCCTCTTGAAACAACGACAGAGAACCACGTCTCGGAGCAATTCATTTAAATCAGCTAATTTTGAAAAATGTACTCTTGTTTTCACATCTTGGGAAAATCTGACGCTTGACAGAGTGGCCTGGAGAATAACACCTTCACAAGTCTGGAGTGCCTTGAGGTACAGCTTGCTTTAATCCTCGAGTACGAACAGTGTCGTGCACAATCACACCACATGGATCGGCGCGAACTGCGGCTGCACACGCTTGAGCAGAATCGGACTCATGGGCCAGTAGCGTACGCACCATTAAATATCACGGAAGTACCAGTTTACTTCCCATGTAGGTTACTCCATTTTCTAGTCAGCATCTTCCAAAGGCACACCTGCTTTATCTTCCAATCATCACCTGTCCAACTCTAGCATCATACCACTGGATTACAGTGCCAGTATCCATCCGGCCAATGGTTTGCCATCTGACTATCAGTCCCAACCTAAGTGGTGAGGTATCAGACAACTCACAGGCAGCGTGCTTGTGGTAAATTATCTAGGAAAAGCTCGATACTCCGCCGAAACTTGGATGAACTGACGAGTGAAACCAGCGCTTATGCTTTGGTTTAGGGGTTCTATGTTGACACTGAGTGGACTAGACTGGAAGCTCAAACCTGTAGTCAAAGAATATGGCCTTTTTTCAGTCCAACCAATGAAGCTTAGTTGCCGATTCAATTAAGGAGGGGTTACACTTCTGTGGGACCCTTGCTCAGGACGACAAAATTATTGTAGTCAAAGACTGCAAGTCAGATATTGGTGCTTGGTGGTACCCTTTTAGGGAAGTCACCAAGGGTATGCAAAATCATCTAGTCGGTCGCGACACAGAAAAGCATAAGAGGAGGCGGATGGTGTTAGCGAATATCGGAGTTTGAAACACACTTCTTTTTCTCTTGTCCAAGTACTCTGATGTTGGGTTTTGTGCTTGATTAGTAGGCTTTGATGAGATCTGGCAGATTATCTGGTACGCCATTAGTTTTCAAGGCACAATAAAGGCATCTTTCATCGACTGAGTCGAACGCCGCACCAAAGTTAAAGAACCAGACAGTTGGTTGCCAAAATCTGTAGCGTTGTTCCAGAATACGTTGTGGTGAAAATATTTGGGCAGTGCAATTCCTTACTTAACGGAAGACTCTCTGTTTCAGTCTAAAATGAAACCCCTTTCCTTCAAGCGGCACAATGGGATTTTGACAAGGATGTTGGCTCCGGAATCTGTCAAGATTACAGCCCGGTAGCTCTCACACACCGTTTCTGACGTTTTTGTTCGCCTTCAGGCCGACAGACCAACTGGAAGAGTTGCGAACAGTCGTCGACACACGTAGCTGTCCCTATGCCAGAATCCAAATCTGACCAGCCATCCACACGGTGCTTTTAGACTGAGAGGATGGCCTGAAATGGCTGCGAAAATTCAAAATTCTGGTAGTGATTGTCTGGGCAGTTTGCCAATAGGGATAGTGGTCCTTTCGGAAACCCAGTCTTTATAGTATCACGATGTAAATCCGCCGTCGAATACGGCAACCCATTGTATGACCATCTTCAGATGGAACCAGGAATTGTTTACGGTGATTTCCTGGACTAGAGAGTAGTAACTTGATGGAAACCTAGGGGTTGATTGCATCCGATAACTGGGTACGCTTTTTGCGCCCTTTAAAGTGGATATTTCGCTCCATCTGGTCGATTGTAGTTTTGCACCAAGAGGTTAGTAAGAGTTTGAGCTTGTGCGTAGACGGTTATGGTCTGGACCGCACCTATTTTTGCACTCTGCCTCGCGACAGAAATTATAGTCTTCAGCAGACGATAGCTGCCAGTCTGCCGCCAGGATTCGGTGTCTTAGGGAATCAACGTGACCGTTACAGAATACTAGGTGCGTTGTCGTATCCCCAGCCGCTCTAAGCCTATACTGAATAGCGTCAGTCGATTAAGGGCATCAAAATTTGTTATTCACTCGCAACTACTGGTGCGTTTGTCTGTGCCAAACTTCTGAGGATGTGGAAGGTGTCGTAGTCTAAATCTCCACTCCTCGTGTTCCACTCGCCAGCCACCATAAAGATATCACTGTCGGGCATATGGTTCACTGCTCTTTGTAGCTAACCACCTGTGCCGAACGGCTGCGGTGAAGTGAGAGTGCAGAAAGCTATAACAGCAGTCTTTGGAACGAGCGGCCGCAATCCCAGATGATCCTGGATCTTAAGGGAGTAAGGCGCCATAGGCGAGTTTGCTGAGAGCAAAAGCCACCCTTTGCAGATCCAAGCTATCACTTCGCCCACTGTGATGCGGTCAGCAAGAAAGTTACTTTTCCGAGACTTTGATGAACGGCGGACAGAAACCACGAACCCCTGTCTCTAAAAGACAGTCAGCTTTTGAGCCAAAGGATCTTCGCATAGTGAAACTCTGGCTTCCTACACCAGGCAAAATGCGGACACTCCAGCAGCCTATATGTAGTGCTTCTTAGATAGTGAAGAGGGCGAGGGAGGCTTAGCTTGCTTATTTGTTACCAAAATAGTTGAGGTAGTGTCTGTAGCGTTAAATACTTGGGGCGCCCTAGCATAAAGGGAGCTTTGCACCGTGAAAATAACCATGGGTTAACATTGGAATTTTTGTACGAGCAACGATTCCAGCCCCATGCGACTTTTGCTTGAGAGTGAACTTCGGGCTTTTAGACAACAAAACCTGGACTTCAATGCAGGAGAAAGGGTTTTGAACCGCTGAAATAGCCAGTGTATCTTGACTCACCGTTGGATCTGGCGTTTATTCGAGTTTGCTCCTCTAGCATTTGTACATCCAGCTGCGAGCTTCAGAGTAGCGAAATTCCATGATCTCACGTGATTGCCATACCCTTCGTCTGCAAGTCGGCCAGCAGAATTACTCTCTAGTTCCTCCGATTTCCATCTCGTGGCCTGTGCTGCTCCATTATGGCCAGATGATGCTTGCCATGTCATGGTGTCGTCATCTGGTAGCAACATGGTTAGAACTATCGCGCCACTGAGACACGCAAAGGGTCACTACCGTAGATTAGAAACGCACATTGACTGGGGGGACAAGGCCTAAGCAGTCTTGAGTGAAGAGGTCAAGCCAGAAACATCAGAGATCGGTTAAAACTGTTCACCTATGCAACTCACCTGCATCCGCATATCGGTGATTATTCAAAGCTTGAACATTTTTGGCGAGCATTTTAGTTTCACAAAGCATTTCAAAAGCAAAGAAGGCGAGTACCGAAATATAAGGTCCAAAGCTCACACACGGCTGCCAGAAAGAGGATAAAAAATGCCAAATAAACTACAGCTCTCGAGTATTGATGTTACCAGCGCTTCACTGCATATGGTGACGTTAGTGTACAGAGTGATTTTTGGTTGCTTCTTGAAAGCGATGTGTGACAGAGAAGAAAGGGTAAAGCAGAGCGAGGTTATCCGATAAACTGAGTGTCTTTTGCTATATCTCTCTGAGTGTATACTACAGGAAAATATCAGACAAATAAATTAGATAGAACGAGAAGAGGAGACCATTTCAGAGTTAACTTGTCCGTAGCCAGAAGTAATTCCCTCCTCAGGTTAATCTGTTGACGTGGTGGACTGGCTCCAAGTGGTGGCCTCCGAGACGAATGTCACACAAAAATGACACTTGGTTACGCCAACTTGGTACTATTCCCCTCCAAGCAGCAAACAGTTGGTGACTCTGCTTGCCGTAAGAAGTCTTATTGTTGTATTAATACGTTTCCTTCGGCATTTTCAGCTCCATTCCGGTATATTTTTCCTATTTTTTTTGGTGATTCTCTAGGAAGCCGTTCCACACTGACCCCAGACAGCGATGTTGTGTTCAGTGTTTTCAGCGGCAGCTTTTAGTGGAAAGTTAAGAAGCGAAGTGACCTTCTAAAAACTGGTCTCCCAAGGACGATGCCATCTGTCTTTATACATTCAGCGACCATCTAAGAGCCCATTCATCTTATATCTCATATGGCCATACATCACTGGACACCCCCATCTGTCGCCATCATGTTGCTTATCTAGACAACTAACCTTGACGAATCTGACAGCTTTTCTTTGCTCGTCCAGGTATTCTTCGCTTGGATAAAGATGTTCAAGATAGTCCATATCGTCGTCCGGGTAATGGGAAGTCCACCACGGCTCCCTTGCTTGCTTCATCTGCTTTCCCAAGCCAGAGTTTAGATCTTCCTCCAGGTTTTCGCCGCGCAAAAATTTCTACGATCAAAACAAATAGGCAATATTCTTAGAACGGGGATAAGTATGGATAGACCTACTTGCTAAGAGTTGAGTTGTGCTCGTTCAACAAGTCTAAGCTGGAGTAGCTCATAGTTTTACCACGTTGGACGGTCAAGTGATGTTGCCTGAAAATCGATTCGTCGTTGCATGTGCACTTGAAATCGTTTAACATGCTCAGTTTTTGTATTTATGTGTAACTCAGCTTATTCCCCTATAGTTGAATCAAAAGTGCGGTAGTTTGTCAAACGGTTCCTCAGAGGCGAAGCGAACAGGACAAGATCAACGGATTGGTTGATATGCACGCATCTTACAGGTAGGTAGATGCTATGCGGTATGTTGATAGACCGAATGCACCTGAAAATGCAGAGATTTCGTAGTTTCATTTCAACTTTGTCTCTTCAAGTGAAGATGATCAATGTTAAAAATCTGGAAGAGGATGAACTGTGCAGCTCTTTTTTCCTCGTTGCGGTCCAGACAAAATGAATCTCACAAGGTACGCGACTCTTCAGTGCTAAGAATGGTCACTCTAGGAACCAGCCCAAACGTAATCCTGTTACGTGAACTGCACGAATGTAAAATGATGATGCTGTATCCTCTCTAAGTGCAAAAAAATCACGCGCTTGATTGGCATGTGGTAGCCAAACGGCTGCCAGACGACACCTGGCGAGTCCAAACCTTCCTGTAGCTAGGTGAGACGCGTACTACTGACGATTCTAAACAAAGAAAAAAACAGTATTACCCAGCTTCTTAACGTAGATAAAGTTTGATGCAGGATGGAAGTTCAGTTTGGACTTCAAAAGCCCCCCATTAGCTACAACGCATAGTGATGCCAAACAACCGATTCTAAAATGTGTTCATAAAATTAACGTCTTGGCTAACCAGTTGGATCTAATACCTTCCTTTTACTCAGCCTTCTAATTCCCTCGAGTTCATGCCAGCTCAACAGCACCCGAATGGTACCACACGTGGATCAGTGTCACCTGCGTTTGGTGGTACCTATCCTGCACACAGCGTCTATTGATAGACTTCACAGCAAAACAGCACTTACTTTGCTGATTGGACTCACTCAATCTAAAGCGACTGACACTGAAAAATCTTGTCATGTTCACTCGTTTTAGCATCACTTCAGTAATAAGAAGAGACAAGTTGTAAAAAGACACAGGATACTTTGTGAACAAATCTGTTTCATAACTTTTCACTCTTGCAAACCGGCAACGGTTGCTTATATAACGGTCCAAAACTCACAGGTTTTTTTACGCCAGGGGCATTAGAATATGTATGTTAGTGCTTGTTTTAGCTCACATGATATGAGAAGTGGTATAGTACATTAAACGATTGGCTAATGCTAAACGATTAGAAGATAACAGCTGCCAAAGCCACATATATGGGGACTTGGGGAAAATCTTAAATCTAATTCGATCATAGCAAGCAGCTCTTTCGGAGGTTTGTGCGTCTAATTTGTACAAGACCAGCTATAAAACTGCAGGCAAAGTCTCCGGTTTCAGTGACTTGTCACCAAAACGTATTGCAGCAACGACAAGTAGGATACCACAAGAGCAGTGATAAAAATCGAATCAGATGGTTGTGGGTTCATATGCCTCAGTGACAGCGTTGCTTTTGAATTTTGTCAGACTTAATGAATATGGCCTTACTTGTTGAAACTATGATGATATACTAGGAAAACGGTGACCATTTAAAATTCCCCAACTAACTTAGGGGTCACAATCACTGTGGTGAGCTGTGAAGGGGTTTAGAAAACATCAACTCACTCCTCGAATTCTATTGAGTAGATCGTTGGAGCACTGCACAGGTGTTGCCGTTTCTACAAGATAGGTTGACGGTCGATTATAGGGGCATTCGTTACATTCGTGTACAGGTTCTTTTTCGTCGGTGTAGCTATTCTCACCGCATGGTACGCAAACGGGGTCGTGTAAATCGGCGATCAGCTGAGACTAAAAAGATGAACGTGTTGCAGATTGACCATGTCAAAAACGGTAAAATATACTCAAATTATGATTTTCGTTATACAGTATGGGATCATACTGAATTACGTGAAACTTGCCCGATTCCGACGGTCTGAATCACCACGTATAACGGTTGCATGCACATTGCGGTGTGTTCTCCAGCTGGTCATAAAAACAACAGTGAATTAGCCATGTAGCCCAAAAACATCGTTCACCTGTCCACAACCGGTCCACTTGCATCGGTTATTTCGCTGCTTTGTTTTTAAACCGGATCACCACGTGGTTAGCTAAAATTTCATCCGTCAAACGGCGGCAGGCCTTCGAGTGAATATCGATGACTGCCACTGACTCTACCAGATGTATTATCAGAAATGCGTTCAGTTTGACTGGACTGAACACGGTGCCTCAACAGAGCAGGATATCTAAACTGGTTCTAAAACACGTGATGCGCTCCAACAGGTTACTGGAGAAATTTCGCCGCCCTCAAACTATTTGAACATAAACCCGAACTAAAACAAAGTCACTCAAACATAGAATGAGCTTTTCGAGCATAACATGGGGATTATTAAAAAAAATACCATGAGCATATATAAGTAGGCAGGTTTATCGCTCCCTTAAGTATGCTGTTAGTAATAAAATGTGTCAGGAACAAAAGCATTCCCAAATCGATCGCATACAACATGGCTGCCCACAAATGACTAAGCCTACCACAATAGAATAGTAGGCAAACTGAAAACTAGCCCATTGGTTGTTGATCAGGTGGCTGTTGATCTGTTCTCCGAGCTTGGCAATTGGCTTACAAACGTTTCGTCACCATACGAGGAGACATCATCAGTGCGCAGTTGGGTGGGTACTTCTTACTTGACTGCGTGCGTTTATATAGCATTATTAGATTATCTATTATCTTCTAACGTGATTGGCTACTTGGGGTTAACGATTTTCGTGAATCTATTGGTCCGTTTGTGATCTTTGTTGCGTTGTGGTCTGTGTTCCTTTGTGTTGATTGGTTACCCCAACGCCTTCTATTTTCAGGAGTTTGTTCTCTGGCCTTGAATGGCATTGCGTTGGGGTCTAGCCTTCTTGAGCTCGATTGGCTGGTTGTACCGCCCTATTTTCTCCATTGTAACGGTTAGTGTCCCTGCGTCCGCCCGTTAATTTGGTGCTTTTGGTTTATTGGTTGGGCGCCTCCTCCAATCAAATTGATGTGTCCGTTTGAATGGGGCTTTCCTGCTTCTCTTATGAGTTCCTCGTCTGGTTACTTTTGCAGCTCAAAGCTCTGTGGTTCTGGCGTTTTCTGGCTCTTAGTGGTTGGTAAATGGGATCAAGTTCGATATGTTTGTTGATAGCTTTTTCGGTGGAGTATCACGCTTCCGTAAATTCACGTTCGTTCTTGCTTGAGCCAGTATGCGAACGCCGCTCCAATAGAACTCGTGTCCTTCCTGATCTTCGTACGGAGATGAGGGAAACTTGATCGTATCTTTCAGTGGTGAGCTTGTGTTCATGTATTCTGGTGGGGAGCTTCCTTCCCGTTTGTCCTATGTACCGTTTGTCGCAGTCCTCGCATTGGATCCTGTGTATGACATTGCTCTTCGTCATTGGATCTAAGTTCCCTTTTGGTCTTGATAGTGTCCTCCTCAAAGTGTTCGCAGACTTGTAAGCGACCGTTGTATTGTGCTGTCGTAAGAGCCTCGCCGTCATTTCAGCGGTGTTCTTGATGTATGGGAGTGTGACTCGTTTGCTTCCCTTTTGTGCTGTTGCATCGCTCGTATTTGGTTTCCTGAGCGACCTCCAAATGAAATTCCTCGGGTATCCATTTTTCTGAAACAATTTGTATAGGCGTTTTTCCTCTTTGATCTTGGCTTCTGTTGTGCTGCAGTGTGTCTCGATCCGCTTGAAAACTGTCCGAATGCAGCTTCATTTGTGACAATTTGGATAGTTACTGCGGTAACTGAGGATTCATTCTGTATGTGTCGCCTTTCTGTAGAGCTCAGTTTGTAGCTGTCCGTTCGGCAATCTAGTGATGAGGACGTCCAGAAATGCCAGTTTTCCGTTGTTTTCTTCTTCGATTGTGAATTTGATGTCGTCGAAAACGTTGTATAGCAGTTGGCTTACTCGTTGCAGTTCGCTCCCTTTGATGATCACAAAGGTGTCGTCCACGTAACGGATCCATATTTTGGGATTTATATAGGGCAACACGATTTGTTCCAATTTTTGCATTGTGAGTTCTGCAATAAATCCTGAAATCGGCGATCCCATTGGTGTCCCTCGCA
>SJOL01001428.1:0-46746 GCA_004794785.1 Opisthorchis felineus | reverse complement strand
AGACGGATATTCAGTTTTTAAAAACAACGTGCAATTGAGAGTTTCACTTTCCTGTCCAATAGTCTGTAACTGTTTAGTTGGCGTTTTACTAATAAACAACTCTGCAGCGAAGGGTTTCCCTCCTTACACCAGTATTTCAACTCATGAACATGAGCCCATGGGTTTTGAAGGTCACTCAAGTTTACCCAACTAGCGGTGTCAACATCTCTTTCATCTACGGAATGCAGACCTAATCATGCTGATAAAAGCTAAGATTTAAACCCTAAGACGGATCGTGGGTACGGTCGGCTTGGCCATTCCTATAAATCTACCCCATAGATCATTGAATAGTGGAGAATTTCAGAGTTATCGGTACATCAGATGAACCGAAAGCACCATGAAAGCTCAAAACAGTGTCCGAATTCTAATCGCCTTCTTCATGCAGCAACTTCCATTGATGGAACTTCCATTGGAAAAGCGAATTGTGCTTGTCTTATTGCTGTAGTTTTCCCAATTTTGTTTCTTCTATGGTCTGTCGCATCTTCGTCAAAGATAGCCGTGAGGTCGTTTATACGACGTGTCTTATTATCAGCGTCGTTCATCCCCCAATAACATGTTTAAGCGATGATCTTTATAACATCCAACACACTGCCATACCAACAGCAGTCCCAGACGCGTCGCACAACGAGAGGAATTGATCCTTAGCATACTGTCCACAATACCGACACCATATTTATTGCTATCACGTAGGAGAATTACTGAAGGTTTCTTTGTACTGTTGGTCTCCACTAAACGACCATGGTGGATTCGCGACAACAAAAAGGGCATACCTGAAGTTCTTAGTTTGATGAGGTAACAAAATCTGCCTATCAGCGGAGTTCCACAAGAAGATGCTTTCATGCTTGCTGAACTTAATTTCATCTGGAATTTTCTTAGGGTTTTAAAGCATTCTATTCACAAGTCCTTCTTGTTCTCACTTCTGAAGTAAACTACATTCGACAAAACAACTGTCTGTATCCTTTACTGAAGTAGTAAGCATCACTCATGTCACCACCTTCTAACAAACAGACAGCTACGTTGTTTTCATTCAAGGAGCAGAGATAGAGTGCTAATAAAGCTTGAATCCGATAAATAACCTACTCGACTGTTAAATATGAAAAATTAGAATTCCGTACTAGTGGAGAAAAATGAATCCACTGATTTGCGAAGTAAGCGTGCACTCGTAAAATTGGACCGAAGGAGTTTTTTTTACCAGAAAAACCCTATTTATTCGTACCGCACGGAATGAAATTGGTGCATCACAGTAATCAATTCGTGATAAAAATAGTGAAGCTTTCCGTATAGCCTACCTGAGTATTGTCATCCAATGAATGGCATCAACCCATTTTAAAAACATTACTTTTGCAATACCGTGTGGGCAAAATATCGTAATGGATGTCTAAACACGTCCAGTGGAGTGCGCATGTTACCGGCATGTGTGTTCTCCACCCATGGCGAATTTGAAAAACGTTCCTCTCAAAAATCCGGTCAATCGGTGAATCTGGATCAATTATATTAGAGCACACATTTGCATAATATACAAAAAATTGCACCTGGTGGTGACAAGTTAGAACAGCTGTTCATCCGCTGAAAACTGGTCCACGTCAAGGTCTCCAAACTCCCAGCTCAAGAGCTTGACGTCTCACGATAAGCTGCGTCAAGTGCAAGTGTATTCTCAGAACCTGATCTCACAAGCATAGTGTTAGTGACTCGACCCGGTTGGCCATCCCATATCGACCTAATGATTCGGTCGCTTCTGCAGGGCGAACATAATACGAGACGGACCGCGCAAGGCTTCAGGTGAACAGTCAACAGTCCGGCGTGGGTAGATCAACCAGTTAGTTCTAACCCAGTTTGGTAAGTCTTAGAGCCTGGCCTTACTTATCCTCACTCACTTACCGAGGACTTTTTTTAAACACCATGAAGAGCTGGAGGCAGACTTTTACGCGGAATCGGAAATATTGGTAACGATGTTTCGGACAACTCTGCATGTCTGTGAGAACTTTGTTAAATACACCAGAAAAGTAATTAAAACATAACCATTCCACAAATGCCGCAACCGCCAACAACTAAAACAAAAGTGTCCAGCAAGTTTCGTTCGTCTGTGGCGCTACCTGAATGGGAATTCCTGACAGGGGGACCAGTCGATCGACAAGACCGAGGTATGGTACTGGATCGTTGTCTGAGGCGTCGGGCCTTCCGCTCACATCACTCAAGCGCGAACATGTTCATCTGTTCGGATGTAAAAATTCGGATGCGCTGGTGAAGTAGTGGTAACACTCTTGCCTCGCATGTCAGATGTGTGGAGTTTATAGCCCGGCAAGACCAAGGATATACACTGATGATGAGCTCTAATAGGAGCGAACCTCGAGTTTCATTTTTCTCTCTTTTGTGCGGACCCACCAGAAAAATTGCAACAGGATAGGAGGATGAGTGTTCAAACAACGGTAATGTGAGTGTGCATTTTACAAATCGCAAGCTCATCAACAACTATAACTAAGGAACCCGTGAAAACTAGAATGCATCAGGTGTTGAGGCACATGTCCGAAGGAATTTCCAGAGGTCAAACTGCCACGGAAACCTGGCGCTCTCCATCGTCGCGTACCTGCAAAAAGTGTAAAAGTGTTCCATGTCCATATATCTGATAAAAAGCCGGTATACGCCCAAGCTCGTGCTACTGACGTTTCTGATGACGGTTGTGATGTATTGAGGTGTCCTGATTAAAGGGATGCTGAGTTTTGTGCGTATCGTGATTTCAGAGGTGGTATGATATGGTATCATGTGTTTCATTGTATCGTTTTGTTACAATGATCTGTTGGTGCTCTGATTGTGTTATCAGTCTGAGTGTACTGATGAGTGAATGTCATCCTAGACGCTCATGAAGTTGCTGAAAACTCTTCGGCAGACCATCACGAACAAGATATTTATCTGGATTCGGTTGAGTCTCCTTTCAGTCCTGGCAGTGCTTTACAGCTCGGAAATCTGATTGAGAATAAACACGATGGATCACTATAGATGGGAAAAATGCAAAAACACTCTCCTGTGTTAGAAGAAAACATTACGTCGTTTTACTTTAACGCTTTTACATACCGATGAAATGTAAGACTGAGAATACTAAGCTATTCTCCAATTAAAGTTATTTGCTGATCTTAAAAATTCTCCAAATTAAACAAAGAGCTCTCCACAAGAAATCATTGGAATACATGTTCCGAAATAGGCTTATCGCCTATAAAAGGGTTCGGTAGCAAAAGTGCCATAGACATTCAGAGAGAACATTTTCGGTTTATTAACCAAGGCCAACTTAGGAATTGCTGCCTACTGGGATATAACCATGAATACGCCCGTAAAACCAGATTATGTACAAGTTTATGAAAATACAAACACCCAGCTTTCGACAAACGTTACAGGTTTAACTGGAGTAATAATCTTCTCAGCAACATTTTAGGAATTCTGGTGTTAGGGAGGAGTTGTTCTAAGAAATCTGACACACTCCGGCAATAAACTGCGAAGAAACTTTTATCTCCTCGGATCCGCAACTTATTTTACCCAGTTTTCTGCCCCTTGTCGTGCTGAGATACTTAACGGAGAAATGACCTGGAATAACTAGCACGGCTCAAGCCAACTATGCAATTGGGAAATATGACGTGGTCTCTGCTACAGGCCAGAGAAACGTGGCTGGTGAGTGACGTTTGCAGACCACTCTTCAACCAATTTTGAAAGCCTTCGGCCATGGCTATCGGGAGTACACTACATTAAAGGACGTAGGTTAACAATAGATGATAAATATGAACTTTGAATGTATCACTAGCCAGAAGGTTGCTGAAATCTTCTTCACACCATTAACTAGTGATCCAGCTGGATTCATTTGAGTCTACCATCAAAACCAAATTTGTTTTCTAGTGAGAGTATTTGTTAATACAGTCTGATTCTTCATACAAGTCGGGAGTGCGATGACATCTTCCGAAACCTAAATACTCTGGTTTGCGGCATGGTTAACTAAGTTGATTATGTTTTCTTTCCTTGAACATCCTGTAACTCACCTGTCTGCTTGACTTGTCAACCTTCAGTCTGGAACCCAGTGGACAAATGCGGTGTTCATACGAATAGGGAGGGCTACGTAGGTGGCGCTCGACAGGGGCAGGAGCGCAATGAGTTATTCGTGGTCTGACATGCAAGCGTGAAATGCTCAGGTCTTTGCTGTCAATACTATTCAAGCCCTCTTTTTCAACCAAGGAACAATTTTTTGCCTTCAAATCCATCCTGAAAAGAAAATGAAATAATTTTTTTTCAGTACCTGATTGAGTAACATATTGCTTTCGTTGAATATCATTATGAGAGGTGTATCATTGATTTGGAGTTGAATATGACAATACGTATGTGGTTGGATCCCACACATGATGGGTTTCGTCTGTACAGGAATTCATCAGTTGGACACAAATGGTCGAAGACCTGACTCTTGGACTAACCGTTTCAGGCCGCATCACACATCCACCAACCAGTTTGTGTAACTGGATGATTTGATTTTAGATGTGATCCTCTCTCCAGCTAGCTGTCAGCTAGAACAGGCAATCTAACGACTGCGGATGAGAGGTCGGGTTAGTCATCTATCCCCGCGGACAACCTAATAGCCACCAACGTGAGTGTTTTTTTTTCAATTCCATTGAGGATAAGAGTGCTCACTACCTTGTTCGGGATAGCAGATTTGATGACGGCATTGTGCAGCAATCTAGAAAGCTGCTGTAAGATAGGTCACAAGCCAGACACGTGTTCAGGGAAGACATCATCTCCGCATGTTCGTGCTGCTTGTCGGATATTCCTGTTGATAAGGTAAGTATGGAGAAGACACCGATGTCTTTGACATTCCCTGAAAATGTAGAGGCCAGCATGAAGGACGCAGTCAAACTATTAGATTACGTATTTGCATAATTCATAGGACCGGTTTTTATCCGTCTGTCATGTCTTCCACTCTGCTTCCACGCACCACGAGTTAAAAAAAATCGTTCACCTGTAGCACCCTTTCGTTGCCTAACCACCAGGCGACTAGAAGGAAGCACGAGGGCTGGCATACTACCAGGTTGCCCAAGCATAGACAGGGAAAGTTGAGAGGCAGAGGTTGGGTTCGAACCACATACCTTCCGGTCAATAAATTCGCGCTCTAACCACTGAGCCACCTTGCCCATGAGTGATTGAATCCGAATAGCTTTTTCTCGTAGTAAGTTCGAAATTTTTAGTGTGACTTTCCAAATAAGGCCTACCTTATCTCCAAGACAAAAAGGCATTCATACCCGATATTGCATGGCGTTATCTCTTTATCTGTGTTAGCCCTATAAAGTTTGAAAGAAAATACCCCTAGGATAACCAGTTTCGTTCCTTCCTAAAAAAATTCGACTAAAAAACCTAGGAAGACTAAACGATTTCTTTTTGAAGACACATTAGAAGCTCTACGCAATAAGCCATAATTGTTGCCTTTAGCTAGGAAGCGAACTGTAGGAAATCGGTGGTAACCGGTGGCAGAAACCCTAGTTTCATTCTCAGTGTACTTTTTTGCCGGAGAGTAAAAATATCATCAAAAAACCTCAAAAATAATGAGGCTTCCGCAGCCCGCCAAGCAGATACGTAAAAATAGCAAGAAAATATTACTTCGTTACAGAGAAATCTCAGTAACAAACATACAGGTTTTCTTTTTACTTCATGTACAAGCACCTACTCAAAGAATTGTAGTTCATCAGAATAGCGTTATCGAAGTGCCCTGTGAGTGTATAACGTTCACTGCATATTGTGCATGGACAGCAATCAAAGTGGGTAAACTGATAGGAAAGTTTCGAGCTGCCTAGTGAAATTAGATTCTACAATACTAGACATCACAAGCAAATGTATTAGCTAATGCGTTGTTTAGATCTGCGCAGTTAGTGGTAATACATTTCTCCTTGTTTTGAAATTCTGCGGTTAGCATCACTGGGAGGTTTTTTGAAAAGATCTGTGGCATCCCACATTTGATGAGACAGCTGGATCACCAGGCCCAACATGGGGAAGGCACAGTTTCGAATCTGCCAACTTCAAACAGTAGAACCGACGTCTGCATACTCTCCACTTAGTTACTACGTACATTGTAAGGCGTGCAGTGAGTGATCGGCTCACTACAATGTTATCACAGACAAAGCGCTTATGCAAAGTACCGATAGAATTCACCGCCACCGCCGTCTCTGCTGCTCGATAAGCGCCAGAACTTAAGGAGTTTCGGTTTCGCCTCCCGATTAGTTCCCATGCTCGCGATTAACCGATATTACTGACCAACTCTCCTCCCCGTGAAAAGACTCGATTTGTAATACTGAACTCTTAAGCCTAGCGTCTGAGGCGCCTAAAAGCGTCATAAGCAAAGGGTACTGCCAAAATATACCATCGGTCTAGTCGAAGTGAACAGCAGCGCAAGATAACATCGGTGGGAGGTGCGTCAGATCGACAAGCTGATGGTTGAACCATTCTGCTTTCCGGCGTAATTCACAAATGTTCTGCTTAGTTTCACCACCGTATCATTTCATTCCGCTATGGTGCAGTGCGTTTTCAATTTCAAACGAGCACCTAGAGCGGCGATAGACCAACGCCCGGTTCATCCCGACTCCGCCGCGTCCTACTTTTATGGTAGAGCTGCTGTCTTCAAGTATACACCGCATGTGTTTGAGGTAACTGAGGTTTCCAAACGGATGGAAGAGGTGCAATTCCGAGCATGAAACACAAGGGGCTTGTTTATATCATGCTGCTTGGAAGTAGGCCTTAAGTAAGGGGCCCTGAATCTCGAGACAATGCAGGCCAAGACTGAGAACTCTCTCCTCAAAGTACCAGCCTGTCTCAAAAAGGTGTATCCGTCGCACTACCGAATACCTAATTTGAACGCCCACACTGCTGAAACGGACAGCGGATAACATTTCCTTTTCCTGTGTGTTTAACCAACCCCATGTCGTCGGAAAGCCCGGATGTAACTGCCTGTTCTGAAAAGGTCAGTTAGCCACGTAGGCGTGAGCCATGCGTGTTTGAAGCCGCTTCCAAACTTCACATATTAACTTAAACCACACTTTAAAGGGTTTCTTTTGACTTCTATGTACCTGAGCCCTACTGTATCACCCTAATTAATTCTACCATAGAACGGTTTATAGTTTACCTCACACACACTCAGTTTTATTGGCTAGTCTGTTTGGCTGTACCTCCACAGTTTGTTGACTTTATGCACGTATGCAAAAAGTTAGTCGTGCGGTAAAATCTGATAGTTGCATTATTGAAAATTTCGCAGCCACACACTGGTTGACCGGTTACAAAATTTGGAAGCACATTTTCCATCATGATTATGCGAACTGAGCATCCCAGTCGCAAACTTTAGTGCTTGCAAGCACTGGAAAAGACGTCCAATTGTAGTACCCTTTCGTTGCCTAACCACCAGGCGACTAGAAGGAAGCACGAGGGCTGGCATACTACCAGGTTGCCCAAGCCTAGACAGGGGAAGTCGAGAGACAGAGGTCGGACTCGAACCACGGACCTTCCGTGCAGTAAATTCGCACTCTAACCACTCAGCCATCTCGCCTCTAAGCACTGGGATGCATGCAACTCATCGACATACATATGAGAGTGGTGAGGTAACCTAGTAGCAGCCTTCCGTCAGGCAACAGTCCGACATAATGTTTTATCCACGGAGTACACTGTCCAGTGTAATTGAATATCGCCTGTGTGCCACTGAGAGATGGAGCATATACCATGCAGGACAATTTCCAGAAAATTAGATAATCGACAACATGTTGGTCACGGGACAAGACATGAAAGATTCTGCTGACAAAGGAGCTACAAGCGAAGTGTGAAGGTGTATAAACTGATTTGAGATGGAAAAATAATGAAGAGGCAATCTTTTGCTGGATTGACAATGATACTGGCTAACAGCACTTTCCAAATAGAGTTATTCTAAATGGTGCAGCCTAGGGACCTGTTGGTCAGTATGGCCGAAGAAACTGGTCAACGTATATTTTGTGAAACACAAAGCGCTATAAGGCTAGAGTTTGGCCCATCAAAATAAAGGGTTGTCTTTCTAGAACTGCGATCTGCAGGGAAAAGGTTTACGGTCAAATTGGAACTGAAAACCCCGGCAAAGCTCATGACGAAGATAACCGAATTTATTTAGATTGAAATCCCGTTTGGCTTTGTGATGCTCACTGACGCTTACAAAAAGGATTATCGATCCAGCTGGAGCATCATCTTCCGTATGATAACAGCCGTATTGTAGTGTTTCTGACGAAAATACTTTGCTGGAGTAGTGTCAGAGTCTTTCCGTTCTTTCTATTGGTTAAATATTCATGGTGATTGATTTCCCATCACATTTTATTTGATTGGTCTAGTGTAAATAGATTGGAGAGTTTCCCATGCTTAGAGATAAAAGTTACCAGGAATAAGTAAGGTGCCACCTCAAAGTTTTTGTTATTTTAAAGCTGTTTACCTATCGCAAACAGCTTTTTATTCTTCCTTTAGGAACAAATTTACCCGGGGAAAGTTTCGTAAAGTTTACCCATGCTGATATGACTCCCACTATTGGATTGCATGTGTAGTGATCCCTTAATCAACATCTTTAGAATATGAAGCTACAGATAAACTTTGCGGTGGTTCGGTGGTGAAACACCGGGGTGAACATTGACGTTGCTGTCTCCGGTGCTAATGATGAGAGATCGTGTTCCAGACTTTAGAATACCCGCCAACGGAGCAGGGCGGCTGATATCACCTCGTACTCGTTCTTCAGGCCAGAGTGAAACAAAATCAATGTGTCCTACAGAACACATTGGAGCATTCACGTAACTGGTTCAACTTTTCACTAGGATTAGAGAGTGAAATTCAAGTTTCGGAAATTGCTCAGATGACTTTCAGCTCTATCGACCAGATCAGGTATATCAAATAACTGGGTGCGATAAACGCAATGACTCTGCATCCAACTACTTAGCGTTTGAAAAGCTGAGGTGAACTGAACTCGAGTCTGGCAGGCCTCATTATGATTTCATGGTAATTTTCCTCTTTTTTGGCATCGCACTTTCCCTCTGATAGCTACTCTGCGGTTGATATCCGTGACAGCATCATTTTAGTGCCTGCCGGTCTCTACCTGCAGTTGTTTTTTACCCATATCTCACACAATAATTCAACATTTTATGGAGTCAGCCTCATACAAGTCAACGTGGGCGCAAGCAGCTCAACGCATTTCAGATGGCTCATGGCCTAGTTGTGTTCCAGCACCTAGTGCTCCATTCCCGCTGTACATATGATCAATAAGAAAAATCATTTTTGTTCTGAAAAAAGGCATCGGGGCACGGTGGTTGATTCCCACACTATGCCTGCCTCTAAAGGCGGTGGATATGGCGGCGGCAAGTGCCTTCCGTGCATGAGTTTGAAACGTGCCGCTCAACCCACGTTCTTTTGAGTCAGTCAGCCGCATCAAGCCCACCGTGTTAGGGCCTGTTGAAATTACTCCCATCGGTAGCGAGTCTGGATCGCATCAGAGCTGCGTGCCGATCTGAGAAACCACAACGGTTTCGACCATCACGATGGTCAGGCAGATTACGAGACACGTGTGACACGACTTACGCGTCTGTGGGTCTCGCAAAAAAGAGCTGAGGCAGCCGTAGCCGTGGCGTGGAAGTATGGCACTGGAGACGTTGGAAGTACTTGTGACGGCGTCAAGCGACCAAGTTGGTCCGGTTCTACCTATTACTGGTTGACCGAATATGAAGAGTGATATGGTAGGGGCAGTGCAGTTATAATAGCAATGAGACTGTGCATTGGTTCAGTACAGCTTTCGACCACGTGGGGCCAGTAACCAAAAGGCACGTTTTGGAACTTGTGGTGAAATGTCTACCCAAAGATAGAGCGAGCAATTCATTCCTACAAATGATCTTTCTGTATGAGGTTTCGCTCAAAATAATTTAGAAATTCGAAAGGTATATGCGGAAACCTCCCAGCCGTGTATCTCAAACTATATGCAATAGAATATCATTCAGAAACGAGAAATCTGAAATTTTGTTAATCTGTATTGGTAGCACCAATAGCAATGGGAAAATCTGAAAAGTTGATGGAATTTCTGCGCTGTTTCATCACAGAAATGTATTTTCCACCCAGCTGACCGATGGGGCCAGTTTACACCTGAATAAAAAGATTTGCACAACTGGGTTTTTGGTCAGACGCAAACCACAACATTACATATCTTCTCAAGTTAAACACTAGGATAAGCTGATTGTTTGAGCAGGAATTCTGCCTTCGGAATTATTGATACTTTTTTCTTCCCGGATAAAGTGACCGGTAAGTATTGCTGTCAGTGCCCAGTTGATATTCCTGGTGGCTCTAATATGCTACAACACCAGGCAGGTATAGACAACTCCAACCACTGTTGTTCGGTTACAACAGGGTGGAACACTAGCCCATAACTGTACACATATCAAAGACAAATATTCAACAATCGCTGGATTACCGGCAAAGGGCCCTTTACCTAGCCAAAATGAAATCCCATGGACGAGTTTCTTCAGGAGGTCTGAGGCAATGTACCTTCAACAATAGATCCAGAAAACTTCGTGGTTGTGACCGAACATCGCAAATGTGTGTAAGATCATCCGAGCAAATTTTTAGGAAATCACGGCTAGTTGCTCTAGAAGTATGCTATTGTGCTATCAGGATACTAGAGGATATGCTAAATTTTGCTAAGATTTTGAAAATTGCAGCAAATAACAGTAAAATATCCTGTTTCGCTATCAGTTCCGGAAAAAGGTGTCTATAAGAACTATTTTGGGAGAGTTGTGGTAGCGAGCTGAACCACCCCCTCGTGGTGCCAAGTGGGTAGCCTGGACGTCAGTCTGGGTGAGCTAAGAGTTCAGCAACTCCAGACAGGGCTGACCACCCTGTTTGGTTTCAATGTGCTGGTTACTTTCGATAGTGTACACTACGAATCATCTGGCGCCTCCGCACCAGTTCCAACCAGCACACAGGAGAGACTCGTGGGGCTCACGTGTGAGGAATGCAGCAAGTGCTGCAAATCGAAGGCTGGCTGGGTAGCTCACCATCGAGGTCACGACAATGAAAGTGTTGGTACGAAAACGGTCGCCCATTTGGCTTGCGCTGATTGTTCCCACCTTTTTCCGACGAAGATTGGCCAGAGTCAACATCGCCGGCACGCACACCCCACCCAGCATAATGCCGATAATCTTGGCCGAGCGAAGTATTCCGGTGCCCGCTTGTCCCAACAAGAGTCACAATCGCTCTTGCGCCTGGCTAGCAATTTATATCCGTCTTGTGGCACACAAAACCGCGCTGTTTGCGAGATTGGAGCAGTATTTTCCCGGTCGATCGGCTATCGGCATCAAAACCAGGTTACGGGTGCTTAGCTGGCAAGCACAACAGGACAAATCATCATCTGGTGGCCCTGACCAAACTATCGGTCAAATAGCGGCCTACTCGTCAGAAGCTGATGACTATGGCGTCTGGTTTAAACGAACCGTGGATTGCGCCGTGTCACTCTTGGAACCCCGTGCTGACAGTTCGATTGCTAGTGTTGACCTTCTGGCATTTGCTCGACGGTTGCAGTCTGGCATCATGACACCGGAGCAAGTCCTGTCGCTTCTGGACCTCCACGCCTCCAGGATATTCCTACATACCTGGAAAACTGTATCCCGACGCCGTCGTCAGCTAGCCCATTGGATGCCGGTCAACCGAGCCAACTACGCCGCCATCCAGACCCTATACCACCAAAGACGGAAAGATGAAGCGTCTGCTGTGCTCGATGGGTCATGGAAGGATCTATACAAAGGTAACTGCGGCCTACCTCTGGACGCCGAGCAGTATTGGAAACAGATGCCCTCAGCTCCAAAACATGTGGGTAGCCGGCCAAGTCGCGTAGTAGTACCATCCGATTGGAGCTTGATCGAGCCAATTACAGGAGAGGAAGTCGGCCGTACGATCCGTTTAATGGACAGTTCGTCCCCAGGCCTGGACAAGCTCACGCCCAGGATGCTCCGCCGGTTCAATGCAAACGTGCTCGCTGGGTATTTCAACTTACTCTTATTATCTGGATGTCGTCCCCCACATCTGTGTCGTGCCCGTATTACCCTAGTTCCGAAGGTCCCAAATCCGACTTCACCGGAGCAACTGAGAACAATCTCCGTGTCATCCATTCTTGTCCGATGCTTTCATAAGGTGCTTACTGATCGCTGGAGTCGTAGATTGAAACTGTCCTCACTCCAGTTTGCATTTCCACATCGAGGTGGTTGTTTGGAAGCTATATCACTGTTACATGCCCTGCTTCGTCACTCTTCAGCGACTGCTTCTAACCTCAGCTTGGCGTTTGTTGATATCTCGAAAGCGTTTGATTCGGTTTCGCATGACACCATCGTCAGGTCTGCGAGGCGTTTGAAGCACCTTCACCTCTAGTTCGATACATCGCACAGTCCTATGAGAATGCTGTAGCAGTTTTCCCCAATTCCGAGGTTTACTGCCACAGAGGTGTGAGACAAGGAGATCCACTCTCCCCATTATTGTTCATCATGGCAATGAATGAGGTTCTAGGATGTTCTTGTCGATGCCGCAACTGGGATATCAGTTCCATGACACCCTAGTAGATGGTTTTGCCTTCGCTGACGACTGGGTCGTGTGTGCATAAAGTCAGGCTGGCCTTAAAGAGAAGCTTGAAGCTGCTGCGGTCGAGTTGGGAAGAGCTGGTATGAAGATAAACGCTAGAAAGACGAAAGCGGTGGTGATTTATGGGAACATCGGGCAACAGCAATCTCAGTCGAACCATTTTTCCTCGCCGAGGAACTCATCACTCCTCTGGGTCCAACAGACACCGTAACATATTTAGGCATCCTCTTTACTTTCAAGGGAAAAGGGTCTTCAACCACCGACAGCATCTACTCAAACTGCTCGGTGAGGTGACGCGTGCCCCGTTGAAGCCGCATCAAAGAATTGAGATCATGAGGAACTGATCGTTGGCTTGTTCGCTGAGCTGGGCAATTTGATTGCAATCAAATTGCCCAGCTCAGTGAACAAGCCAACGATCATCTACGCTACCTGAGCTACCAACATTTTCCTCTATAGAAAATCACGAGGAACTACCTGATACCGAGGCTGACATATTCGCTCATGCTCGGCCAAATCCACCAAAACACGCTCAAAAGGCTGGACAATTACATCAGGAAATTTATTCATGGCAGGGTACGTCTACCAAAGGATACCCCAATCAGCTACACCCACGCCGGTAACAACATGGGGGACTTGGTATCCCAGGTCTGAGGGCAACTATCCCGATGCAGCGGAGAGCGCGTATGGAAAAGCTTCTGTCTACCCAGTGCCGAGTACTACGTAATGTGGTCAGTGATTCCGCATTTGGCAAGATTGTTCGGGATCTCAGCCTTCCCATCCGAGTCCAAAGTACATGCACACCAAGGAAGAGCTGGTGATAGCTTGGGGTAATAGTCTACACGACAGCGTTGACGATCGCGGTTTACGAGAGTTGGTCGCTTCGCCTTTTTCAAATCGATGGCTTGTGTTTCCAGAGCGCGTGTTTCCTCGGATATTTATCCGCGGTATCCATCTCCGATGCAACCTGCTCAGGACGAGAGTTAGAAGCGCTCGGCATGATCGTGGTGGCCAGACGATCTTCTGTCGTGGAAACTGTTGCCAACCGGAGAGTGTGGTGCATATTCAACAGTCCTGCTGGATCACGCATGACACTAGATGTGCTCGTCATAATCGGGTTGCAAAGGAACTCGCTAAACGTCTCTGTCGCCTGGGATACATCGTCTTCGAAGGGCTGAGAGCACCTACTTCGACTTCATCAAGCCTGACCTAATTGCTGTTCGGGAGCGCCGAGCAGCTTTAGTAGACGTCAGCATAGTCTCGGATGGGTGCGGAGTGACTGTGTGGAATGAGAAGAAGCAGAAGTCTGGTGCTGATGAATATTCCCTCGCCATAATCTCAGCTCTACATGCAATTGGTTGTGATGTCGACTTTTTGGTCCACCAACTGATGATCCTCTCTTATCGAGGGATCTGCTTTTTTCAATCCGCCAAGGCTGTTATTGGACTGGGACTTCCTAAGGTCACAGTCAGTGACCTGTGTTTGCCTGCCATTGTGGGCTCTCTGCTTACTTACGACACTTTCATGCGTGGTACATGGCGTTGAGTGTTCATTCTTGCCATTGACTTTCACACCTGACCCAGTAAGACGGACACTTTGTGCCTGATGTGCGAGTCTTGACTGTGCTAGCGCTTACCGCGCCTTGAAGAGCACCCAGCATTGTTTGTCCTTTCTTCGGTTGTTAGTCTTTATACGCGTGTTTCCATACCAAACATTCTTACATACGTTGATATTCATCTTATCTGACTGGAACTGTTGGTGGTCTGACTTCGAATGAGACGTTTCTCTCTTTTATCTCATATTCTCCTGTAACCCTTTCACTTTCATCGCTTGCATTCACTTTTTATGTCTGTGGCCATGCTCTTCAAAAATAAACGATAGCACGTACGGATACGGTGGAGAATTATCAGTGTTGACCATTGATTTTGTGCGGTCAATGGTGGTGCTGTTGACGGAGATAATGTCAGAGTTCAATCAGGTTGACTGGTCGCCCGTTCTGGAGGAAAAGACGTGTAATGCGTTATTTTCACAATGAGATTATGTTCTTCGATGTTGCTCCTATTTAGTTAGTAGTAATAGTAGTTAGTAGCAAGTCGTTTATGTTCAACCAGGGTGTTGTCATCTTAAATGCTATAAACTGTATAATTTCCACCAGACTCGACCTCTGGGCGAAGCGAAAACTCCAGCAAAGTAACGTAAATCAATATCCAAGCGTGGTCATTCAAAGCATAGATTGGTTTTTGGTTCCATGTTGAGTCTACTGTGGGAAAACTTTCATGGAGTGTTTTTTAATATTTTTCTACTCTTGTTTAACGTGTGACACTCAACTTTCGAGTTAGCATACTCTTCGATAGAATGCGGCTCGGTGACTGAGAAAGACAACTCCTATCGAGATTCATCACGGTTATTCCGATCAGCGGGAGGTGCAGGTATCGTGATTATGGCAGATGATATGACGGCCCAGATTGGCCGTCTAATTCCCGAGGAAGCCCATCTCGGTGGATGATTGGGAAAAGGAGCTCAACGCATGGGGAATTGGGAGCGACTTCAGTTATGTGCTAAACACCATTTGTTTCTAGCCAACACAAGCGATCATAACGTGTGATTAAGAGGCCACCAGCTGCAAACCAGCAGTGGACTGAGTTGGATCACGTGACAGTCAGTTATCGATGGACAGCTTTGGTACAAGGTTTTCGTTCACTTTGGAGTGCGCCACTGGACTCCGATCAGGGCATTTTGCGGGCATACGTATCTATGCGCTTCCCCTCTGGAACACGTCTGCTGATTCATAGCCATCTAGTTCATCAGCTGCAAAGCGTCTTCGTAGATCGACAATATTGAACTCTACGGGTATGATGGTAGTAATCGCTGACTATTAAAAAAGTGAAGGAACTCACAGCTTCTAAAACCGTCTGTTTGGAGTCGCTTGCACTGCACCCCGTCAGAATCAACAGCTCTGATTTAAGTCAGCGGCAACAAACTACTGTGATGACGCACGCAGGTCACTCAAACGCTGACTAAGGATCGAGAGCTGGGATGGATCGCAAAAGCCCGAGAAATGGGAACAAAGCTTTTGTAACAGGAAAAATCGCACTATGTTCCGATCAGCTGGTCCAACGGGAGGTGGGTATTAGTAAAACGATCACCGAAAAAGAAAGTTGGAATGTAGAATTCCTCGGTCCGATCTGTCCTACTTTATGGATCAGGGCTTGGCAGCTGCCCGCAAAAGTTCTTCAGAGACCATCGGTGACCATCGGTGCCTCTAAAGTATCTCGCGGGTCCGTTGGGAACATCAAATCAGTACTGCAAATGTACGTCAGATGGTTTTTGGGAAAGTCCACTCTCTCTTGATAGATCAGCCAGTCACACTCCGCAGGTTGCTTTGGTTGGGCCACGCACGCTGCATACCAGGGGATAGTTTGTCTAGCCTTTTATCGGCTGGAGACGATCAAGAGGCGGTCAGTCCATGACTTGGAAACGAATGATGGGAGCCCTCACCAGTGAGCTGAGTAGCGTTGGTAACGGCCGTCTTACCGGATTGGGACCGCGGGATGAGAAACCAAGGCTTAGTGACCCTGACAGATATGGCTGTGTCACTCAGTCGATGTCAGTCTTACATCAAAGCTATTGCCTTCACTGCGTAGCTCTCACTCCCTGCTATGCTAAACAAACAGAACCGTTGGAGGTCGATGCACAGATTGGGCCATCGTCTCCAACGCGTGGCTCTCATTTTATTCTCTTCCTTGTGCTCGGTGAACGAAGTTATGGTGGCTGGAACGGTTTGCGAGCTGAACAACTTAACCGAACTGAACTGAAACCACAGAAGAGATCTCTGTCTACTGAATGTGCAGTCAGTGTCGATTCAGTATGCACAGATTTCATTTGAAATCACACTGCTTGATAAGGATTTGCGGAACGCCTGTAAGGCTGTTTCAATGATCCAAACGCCAACTGCAGATGATCTGCGTTCTTAAGTGCAAGAGTGCAGTCCTTTATCTCTTGATTATTATTCACTGCTGAGCTACGCTCTAGATAAGCGCAAAGTATTAGTTTATATGAGTTAATTTTGGTATAGTGCCATTTTCCTCGTTACCACTGCTAGATAGAGAAATTGACTGTCTGCAGGGCTATCGAGAAATAAACCGGAAGCCCTGAAGCGAAGTTGGTTGGATGGGTCTCGCGGTTAGTTCCGCTGGCTAGTGACAGAAGATGGTGTGTGAGGCCTTGTAGCATCCTGAATGCGTATGTGCGCACAAGGCCGCTTTTCACTGCACCCGTAGGAGGCGTTGGCCACCGGGCTTCCTATCTGCTTTCCGCTTCTTCAGAGGCGATACAGTGTGGGTTTCGGCTTGCGCACTGATTCGCACGTTCACTGGCTTTCTGGTTCAACTAAGAGCATCAGGCCATCAGGCGGCTATCCACACTCGGGGTCGCGGTATTAAGAAGGCATTAGGAAAACTGTGGTCCACAACACGCATAATGGCAGTTTTTCAGCAGAAAAACTGTATTTTGCGTGACGAGTAGACTGAAAAATGAGAACGACTGTTTGGGCTAGCGTAGCACCCCAAAGGACCGTTGCTCTAACAGTCCGGCTAGGTTGAACCGGGCTGATGACAGGCGGTCGGTTGTATTTTCCCCTACTTCCATTTCAGTCTGTTTTGCATCCAACGTTGATGTAAAGCTCGGGTTACCTATATTCTTCCCTAGATTTAGTCAACTATGTTGGTGACATTTGGAAGCAACATAAAATTCTTAATGCAATATTATGCCTTCTCCATGTTGTTTCCGACGTAGGTGCTATAAAAAGGTGGCTTCCCACTGTAGATTTAACCATTTCTGCAAGACATTAGGTAGGATTTCCATCAGACTGATTTCGCACGTGAATACCAAATCGGACGTATATGTAGACATGCGGTCAGTTGTTAATTGAGATGGTGTTCACGGAGAAAGTAATCGAGTCTTAGGTGAATTTCCCATTCCCGTCCATTTAAATGCATTACTTAGAATCCAAATAGTAGCATCATGGTAGAAACTGGTATCATATTGAGAAAAACGCTCCGGTACTTTGAATGTCACCCAAATTGAAGCACCAGGCCGCCTCTCTACACTACATTCATTTTAAGGACGATATTGGCAAGAGGTTTGGATGAATTTCCCGTTGTCCTCACCTCGTTTTGCAAGCGCTTATTTAACTTCATACCCGTATGCTTAGTGTATAAGTGAGAAAGACTGACAGAGATTCGAGGAGCATACCTATCCGGTTAGGCAAAATGTGTGACCAAAAAGGTAGACTATCCAAGAGTTTTTACCGGCCCTACATACATATCAGGAATTATACTTTGGATCTACCAGTAACTCAAAACGTTACGCTCAAAATTCATCATCATGATTGCGACCAATCGATTGCCGGAGATAACATTCGTTCCCATAATTCTCAGGGGATCCCACAAGCTCCCTAGATTTGTGTGTAAATCGTACAGTAGATTCCATCATTCTTCGCTACACAAAATTAGGAGAAATCAAAACCAGCAGAGCCATCAGATAAAATCATACTATCGATCGAGTTATTCTCGTTGATTTGTCCTTCATTGCATTCTTGTAACCTCAAAAAGACTAGAGAGTCCAATCATACTACGTTCCAGTAGTGTATTCGTAACACCAGCGACGACAACGTAGGCTTTCTGTCACGTTAAGTTGCCTGTCATTGCACCACAAGCGACAATGGGGTGGAACTTATGAGTTTTTCACCTGGTTGTGAGGTGCTTTGTGAGTTGTCTTTAAGGGTCTAATAAATGCGATTTCATATTGTGCGCTATTTGCAAGTCACTTATTGCCTACATAACCTAGGAAGACACTCGAAAACGGACTGCAGTTCTCACTTATAAGCTTGGTTTTGATCAGTGGTGGAGAGCTAGAAACAGGAAGCCCAAACCTATTCCTCTCCACGAGGTAGACTGAGGTCCGAAATACTTATGGCTTGTGAATCTGAGAGATGTATCACAATCTAATAACAAAAGCTGAATTTCTGCCAAACAAACAGATGGTAATTACTCAAGTTCCTTCAAAGATGGGCATACATTTACAAGCATATTGTGTTACTCACCGCAGTTCCCCTAAAGACAATTGTTCTTCGCACACCAGTTTTTGCGAAATGGATTCGATATATCCAGACCAGGTGCAGCTCTGCAATTCCTCTGTCGAAAATTTCAATACACATAGACAGCTTAGACTGAATTACACAAACTCTAATAATTTATTTATAGAGCATCTTAAAAGACAAGCTGAGAGATAATAGGTGAATAAATATTGAGTGCAACCGAATACAGGTGACCACGGGGAACGGATTTTCTGGCCTGTCCTGCGATAAATCACACTTTGAGATTACCTCTCACTAGCGCGACTCATGCCTGAACCACGGAACTCACTTCACGTGGTCACGCGTTGACTGGCTTTTCGAGGGACAACTTCTCAGATGGAGGGATCACTCTTCGTGTGAATTATAGTTCCTTCTGAGCTACTTGTTACAATTTGTTCCACAACGACACATAAGACTATTCACATAATAAGTCGAAAATAACAGAGTGCTTTTGGATGGGAAGGCAAGCTACTTACATTGCCAGATTTCCACACCACTCATTTCGATCTGCTGCGCGGGCGATGCGACTGCACCCTGGTGGTCCGTCATCAGGCTTGCGTATTTATTGTTGATTCTACGAGCGTTGGCGTTGCCGTTTGAAGAACACAATTACTGAGTCGTTTGCTAATGGTGTAGCCAAACTTCGAACCCAAATCTCGGTTTCGATATCTAAGATCGATACCTCCGAATCGTTAGCCGGGTTTGGTGGGAACATCAGATTGTCTGTGCTGAGGTACTCTTCACAGGTTTAGGAAGAAAGAACTGTCCAACTCTAATCGTGCTTCATTCGTCACACTAATTAGGTCACATGCTTTGCGTGTCAGAAAGTGTCTATCTCGCGAGTGGAAAAGACCTGGAGGCGAGCAGTCTAGAACATGGAAACGAAGTAAGAAAACATTAACCGGAAAAGTCAGTCGGGTTAACATCTACCGCCTCACTGGATGAAGACCTCTGGACTCAACCCATCAATGGTGAATAATCGTGACGGTCATAGCTTTGTCATAAATTCAGTGGTTCTACTTCAATACAGCTGTCGCTGTCAATGTATAGCTACTCAGTCCAACGGTTCAGCGGAAAGCCAGAATAATCCAGCATCATCTAATTGATCCTGCTATCGCCTCCAGCCCCTTTCTGGTCTCCCATTTTTGGTGACAAAAACCGTAAGGGCTGTAACTAATATACCCTTGGTATATGATCTACAGCTCATAAAGTAAAGTGAACTGAGCTGAACTGATTGTCTAATCTGTGTGCAATTCGGGAAGTTTTACTGGGAACTTAGCACTGCATCGTGGATAATAGAGCGCACCGTTGCGGACTTTCCAGAAGAGTAAGCTTTCATCGGTGCGCAGCTGCGTTATTCGAAGGTCTCTAAAACAATACGCACAAGTATTTAAATAAAAGCGTGACCATTTTGTCCATTTTACCAGGAAATTCACGACCATTCTTTGATATTCCTCGGAACCGTCAAAGCGATTTTAACTAATTTTGACGACCATTATTAGCGTATCCGTAAATAACAACGTTGGAGTGAGTCACTGGGTAGCGCAGGTGTACAGCAAAGCAGTTCAGTTAGGAGCCCCAAGTATAATGAAATCAAGGTGAAAGGAGGCTCAGTAGTAACCTGCTGCAAACATCGTAATGTCCTAGATTGTCACCATAACTGAAGCAGCTGTCGTGTATCAGTGGTATCATTGTGAATTCACTATTGTCAAAACACATTGGCCGCAGTTCAAAGACATCGACCACAAAAAACCTTAGGACGTTTCACTTCCCCCGGCCTCGGATACTGTGTCTAACAAACACCCAGTGAAATACCTTAATGTAGCCAATACACGTAGCTGACTGGTCGAGAGCCCGGATGGAACGTCTGTTGAACTAACTGCCTGAATCAAAGTTGACTTGAGTTCTACTATCAGTATAGCAAAAAGTAAGTACATAGAAGACAGAATGGAAACCGATCACTAATATTCCGTCGACCTAGTACAACACCACTCTGATTCTCTCGGATATTCCGGCTCTCTCCTTAAACAGAAATATTTGAAAATCAGAAAGACATGCATTAGTTCTTGGGTGTTAGTGCTACCATGCTTGTTAGTGTGCAAATAAGCTGGACCCACTAGCTCGACCGCATAACTTGCAAAACTCCCACATAACCACTCAGTGATACGCATCAAGAGAGATACTATTGCCCAGAAATAAACCGACTTCAACTTTGTACCATCCAGACAAAATTCTGGAGGCGTGCGTTTTGTCACTTTTCCGTTGATATGAACGTCGTGATCCTTTTATTCTTGTCGCATGACTACAACGGACTCTTTGTCAGTATAGGCTAGTCTTGTTATGTAGCCCTGTAGATTTCATTGGGATTGACATTCGGTCATTTCCCTCTGGAAGTGAACAGAGAAACCTCCTGAAACAAAAGTTAGGGTATATAAACTTATTATCACGTTAGGCTAACTTCAAGTCGGCCGTCTACTGTACATAACAGAAAAAAGTTTCCTGGTTACTTTTCGACTCCACTGAGTCGCTTCCTGTCTAACAAGAATGGTGGTCTTTCAGGCACTCTGCCTTAGGAACTTCATTTTGGCTCTTTCGACTAAACTTCTCCGTTTTAAGCATTGTTCGGGAGGTAAGCTGTCCTTACCTGCTTTCGTTAGTTACTCTTGGTCTGAACCAGAATGCTTTCAGAGTTTTCTTGTTCTTCATGTTCAGAGAAGAGTGTATAATTCATGTGCGCTAGTTGATGTACGAAAACATCCAGATTTAGTAGCTTCCCCGATCTGAATAGACTGGTTGTGTGATTCAATGCTTGGATCTTGTGGATCAAACATATTTACCTGGAACTACATCCTACATATTGAATAACTTAGGGTATCTGTCAAAAGGCGATGCATAGCAGTTTCTTCTTGATTGGTTAACTTTCTATTCATTCACTTGCATGTCCAAGGGCTCAAGCCTAGCTGTTATGTCAAGCGTAGACAGCGACGAACCACATGGTACCCTTCAGCCGAAGCAATCAATTTCCCAATTCCCGCATGACTGATGCCATACCATCTGTTACATTAAACAGATTTCGCCGTACTACAGTGATTTACACATTTCGGAGGGATGAAAATCCTATCGTTTGAAATTGCGATGACAGCCTTAAACGGATAGTAGGGACAAACATTACTCATGCACATCTGTGGATCAGTAACCCATGACCTCTAGAATTCGTACCAATGATTTTTTGCAAAGCACCACCTTGATGGTTTGTCTTTGTCGTCAGTCAACTATTGATTGCAACCAATTGACCATGCTTGCACTTTAGCCACTGGAACAGCCATGTAAAGCATCTATTCAACCACCATTGTTTTACCTATTCGTAGCACTCACAGCAAGCCTAAAGACCGCTTATGAGGTATCTTTGCGGGAACGACTGTTAGATTGTTCTGTGGCCATATAATTTGTGAATCACAAAACACTGAATAAAGCACCAGTCAGCATATCGGTTTGGTTGTTTTTTCGGAGTTTGGAGTGACCGCAATGAAACAGACGGAATGGTTCAGAAAACTAATGTGGTCCTGTAATGACTTTGCACAGTATATACGGTACCTGATTAATTACACTCGACTGAGCAATGGTGAAAGCCAGTCTTTTGGTTAATTACCCAGGGTTCAAAGATGAACTGTTCTTTTCCTAGCTGGAGCTTCAAGTACGATTACCGGGTGTATTCAAAGAATTCTCATTACAGATAATTCCCAGTAGAGATGAAAACTTGCAGAGCAGAAATCCTTGACTTTGTGGCCTTTACTGAAGGGATTACATAGCAAAGGCGTTTTTTCTGAAAATAATTAGACAAAAACGCAAAGTTTACAACTGAAGACCTCCTAACTTACGTTCAGCCATATCTGCCGCTGAAAAGTCTCGAAGTTCATGAGCTACAAAACAAGATAGAGGGAAAGTAAAACAGGTCTATTCATCGCTTTTTCATCACTAAATGTTTACGCTAGGAACAAAAAAAAGCCAGCTGTTCAGTTTCGTTTATTTTAAGCTGGCATTACGATAGGATAGTGGTGGAAAACTCACATGAAACGTTGCAGTTCTGAATGGCCAGTGCTGCATATATCGGTGACCGAAAGGTAGCAGCTACAAGACAACGGAGCACACCAATGTAGAACGTCATTCTAATGCAGTTATATTACATTATAGCGCACGCATTCCTTTAGTTTTTATTTTATGTAATATTATACATATGGTACATGGTATAAATAATTATGTACATCATTAAACTTTTTTTCTATCGTTCACATGTATTGTTATGCACTGTACTATGGTTTATTGTTTTAGTATATTGAAGTATATACGTGGTTGGTTTCGTCAGTTGGGCAACTAGGACATCTATTACGTATGCCTAACACATCATCATCTATTCCCGCACGTTTGACGTTGCTTGAAGAAGGAATTAAGAGCTGGCTCGGCAAATATGAACAAAAAAAGTCGATGCATGGGCTGGATATAGTTGGACCAACTAGAATCTCTGGATGGGCTCACAGGAATCCGGATTTTCTATTGTTGAAAAAGCTCAGGGGTAGGACCTGAAGGCGGGCCTGTTGGAGGGATAGAGCAAAAGTGTTTTCACAATTTTGTTACTTTTGGCAAACGTAGAAACAATTACTCATGATCAATGGGGATTTTGTTCTGTAAGTGCAGCCAATCTATGCTGAAAGGCCGAGAAGCACTGTGCAGTCATCAACAGTGGGCACCTCAAAAACTCAAGGGGGTCTCGAATCCGCAACTTCCCGGGAAGTAGCTTGAACACCTAACCGTTCGGCTACCAATAAAACTTATCGGTAATTTATCAATACCCTACGACAATACTTGGAAAAAATTGAGGAAGACAGGGATTCATATGAGTGTGAAACTAGTGTAATGCATATCGTCAAGGGCGGGAGCAAAAATGTCCTACGTTCTCCAGGTTCTCCATAAGCAACTCTTAAGAATTAAGCCGACTTACTTTCCACAATAATGTTGTGATCAATATGCACGAAGAACTCTCTCGTACACTCCTCATATTCGGTCTCTGGAATAAAGACGATAAGCTTTTACAGAGTTTTTCCAACATTGCGGCTGGCATCAGGCGAACAAACACAATTATCACTGTGCGGATTACCAGCAAACTGACACTTGTCCTGAGAGGTTTAGTGTTTACTTGTGGTCCGGAGACAGCCGCTTCTAATAAGTGAACATCATGTCGATTAGACGAAGGTGTCACGTGACGGTTACAGAATAGAAGAAGGCATGCATTACTTGGTCAGAATGTCACTCAATCTGGGTCGAGCATGTTTAGCTTGGCACTTCTGGCAGCCTCAAGAAGATTCTAGCGTAACCTTGTGGGACATTCTGTGATGACCTTATAAATACGGTTGTAATAATCTTCCTCTCTATAAAGAACTGTATTAAGCTACCATGCCTTTTGATATACCATAGGGCGGAGCAGGAAGCCGAGGACCGACACAGTAGATGGACCACCTTCAGCAAGCCACTAGACTTGTGACTCGGGTAATGGCCGTTTGTTGGGGAAATTCTAGGGCTGAGGACCAAATCTGCTACCATATGCATACAATTAAACATCACTCCATGTACCAAATGCTGGATTGTATTCACTGCACGATGTGGAGTTCGGTGTTGAGTAATTTGAAGTTTGTATCCTCGGATTTTTCCAATTAGGATTGCGCTTAAAATTACGTCATGATTCCCCAGAATTGAACCGTTGAGCATCTGAAGACCAAAGGGCTTTTTTTGCTACAAAGTATAATGGAATTCGGTTAATTTACGAGCGGATTCAGAGTAGATGTGGAATGAGCAAAAAAGGCCTGTGGATGGACTCCAATTACCGACCCCCGGGCAGGTGTTGCACAGGTTACCCTACGGAGGATGCCTCCCAACGTCACATTTGAAGACTTGAATTCCAGACGTGATTCGCCGCCCACCTACGAATTTGACAGACAGCCGAAGACTTTGAACGCCACATATGACACTTGTGTGACTTATTTGTACAACCAAGGTGACTTTCACAGTTAAGTTTTCATCAGTTTCATAAATATGCTTACTATGACTGTTTTAATTAACATTAAAGCATTTGACTGGAAACACGCCGAAATATGACTGCCGTGGGTTAGAATAGAAGATATGTAGGTTAACCACAAAACAAAGAAAAAAGTAGCCATGTGTGTTGCTCGTAAGTAAGTTGTACGAGTATTAGTGTTGCAACTTAAAAATAACCCCAAGCAGATATCAATCTGGAGACTTCGTGAACGCGATGCCTAGTTGGTTACTGTTTGTCTGGTCCACAGAATCGGTACGCACTCTGTCAAGTTTAATTACGAAATAAGGAAGTATCGTCAACCTCCCTTTCAAGCGGTGAAAAAACAAGCGACCACAGCAAGAGACCAAGCCACCTAATGGTGACAGTAACGTAGGCGTCTACAAGCAGCGGTTCAACAGCCGCAATGTACGCAACTTATTTGGGTTTTTTTAGTTGACATCATCTTAGGCTTACTTTGCTTTATCTAAAGAAACATTAATTTTGTCAAGCCAATCCACAGACGTCTACAGATTAACTGAACAGTGAAGTTTTGGCGGACGACAATCGAGCTTCTTTAGATACTTACGTCCCATTCTATGGAAACAACTTGCCCTTACTTTTTTCTGATTCAAGCCTACGCGAGGTCCTACTGTTCGCAGTTTACATAAAATAAATAAGACTTCGTTTGAAAATAGCCACGACTGGTGTAGTAAAACATAAGGTTGTTCCATAAACCCAGTGACAACTGACCTGTTAAACACTGCAATTTATTCGGGTTGCTGGACCCTCTGACTGGTTCACAAGGTGAGCTGCACGGTACGCCAGAAACAGCAAAGTATATGCGCCTAAATTGCGACAACATAGAGAACAATGATGAGTAAGCTGACGAGTAAATCCGAAGAGTTTACTAGATTGTACCTTCTAGATAAACCACGCCATCCCAGTAATTCTGGCTGTGGATACTCCGGTATTGTTGCATGAAACGAACATTCTTAGTACATATCTTTTGGAAGAAGATGAATATATCTTGTGCGTGTCACTTGGTTAACTATCAATATGCTGCACGCGGGAACATCTGTAATTCGATGGAAGAGGTAACTGTACTTACTAGGAAAGATCACACACTGCAGCAAGGCAAATAAAGGTAACTGCTTACTTTAAACAGGGCACAAGGGTGAACAAACGTGTTTGGTTTTAGTGAAATACACTCATTTGTATACCAATTTGGTTTTGACGGGAGACTCACCTGGAACCCAGCTGAATCTCTCATTTATGGTGTTTTTAGTTGGTTTTAGTTGTGAGCAAGTTCCATATGTATAGCAGCCATTCTTATCCACTCCTCCACTTTTGTAAACAGCCGGCAGATGAAGATGCTGACCGATAGATGAAGGTGTGTATATGTGTGTATGCATATATGCGCATGCATATACATACAGCATATGTATGCATGTATGTATGTATGCATGCATGTATGTGTATGTATGTATTGTGTGTTTGTATTATGCACTTCGGTCGCTAAGCAGGGACCGCCATTGTGACTGTTATTACCATCGCCTACACCTCTCCGAATTGCTGCGGTTGGCTGTTCCTGATCTTATGGTCGAACTTACGCTGTACCTAAACTGATCCGCGGCTCCTACTGCCCTATCCGCTGTTTCAGGGAGCCTGTTATCCGTCAACAATAATATATATATATATATATATATATATATACGGCCAAATGACCCAAGTACGGATGACCTCATTGATCTCTTCTAACTTCGGGTCTGCGTGAAGTTGAATAGCAGTTAAAGCCGACTCTGTAGAATTCGTCATACGGCTCCGACACCACATTCACACACAGGACAAAATCACAGCCGCAGAATCTCCTCACACTACCAACATAATACAAGTAGCTCCGTGGGAGGATAATTAAGACGATGACTGAACTTACCATCTGAGAAGTCGTCACTCGATGAGCACCCGTGAGCACGTAATGCGAATTCCTTGACTGGAGGATGAATGGTGCTATGTCCTGTTTGAGTACGAGTCAATCAGACCGCTGATAAAGCTCTCGTGGCCGAACTTTTCGATCTTCAACTATCAGTCGGGAAATCGCAAGCCTTAATTTCCCTTCGGATTTTTGAGATATGCGCTTATAACGATTCCCAGTCTTTCTGACTGATTTGCAGAATGCACGAAGTGCAGAATGCATGTCTTTCTATCCTAAAGCCCCAAAAAGCTTTTCAGGACTAACCTAGTCCTACATTAACAAACATCTTAAAATCCGAGACTAATGGGTTTAACAGCTACTAGGTTCTCTACGATAGCTCTTGTAAAGTTGAGAATTAGTGTCGACTGCCCTTAATTTGTCTAATTTCTGGAGATAGTTCTACTCATTTGTCAAACCAGGGAATCACATTGGCGCCCTTCTGTCAGCCCAGTTTTATTTCCTGTCTGTGCTTAATGTTCTAGGTGACTGTTTCTCCTAGCGTTCTCTTTGCGAGTAATTTTATTTTTTCAGCCATTTTCGCTTCTGTGTTTCCAACTAATTTCGACCTGCGCAGTTGCAAGGAAATCTTTGTTTAATTCCATCCGAATAAGTCTAGAAGCCTGCATAACACATTAGTCTTACGATTGCAGTATTATACTGTTCACCGTCCTGTTTAATCACCGTTCAGCCCGTCTAACCGCCCGTTTGTGCAGCCGGTACAAAAGGTGTCACCCTCCTTATTGTTCAGATTTACATGATGAAACACACACAGACACCGACAAAACTTACACTCGGTTGTCGGCATATATCTCCAAAGGACTAGGAATAGATGCTCCGCGGTATTCGGCTCCCTTGTTGGATTCATTACAAGGTTTCATCAAAGTCTCCAATGCCGTCTCACTTCGCGTGCTCGATGGACCTACCAATTCATGTTCTGGCCATGATAGAAACTGAAAAAGGAACACTGATCATAAATCATCCAGTCTGGGTACACTGAAGTCGATTCCAAAAATAATTTGATCTTGCAAATAGGTAACTAATTTGGTTGCATCCATTAACTGGAGCTCAAAAATTGGGTTTTATGTTGATTGGGTGGAACTGCTTTACCAAGCGGAGAGCAAAGAATAGAAGTGAGTTTCACTGGAAATAAACTGTGCGTTCTCCAAACTTAATTTTATTCATCCTGAGTGGATTGTTAGACCTTATGAAGTAAACGTACAAATGCGTCAGCCAAATACTTTCCGCGTGAGTAAAATCACATGTTTACACAAATCTAAAGCAAGCTTTTCAGGCCTGGTGGATTCCTACAGAAGGGTATTGTACTTTTCCGATTCTGCCTGTCATTACCATTTGAAATCAGGGATCATGACATATCATTCTAAAAACCAAAAACCATGCATACCTGGAAATACCTTGACTGGTAGTGAGCTATCAGCGAATTTAATTAAAACTCGCTATGTTGTTTAGAGGAGACAGTCCTTTGTCTCCTTGATTATTGATCCACCTAAACCTCGGGATATCTCTGGAGTTATACATTCACCTGAAGGAAATCGTAAGCAAGGTATTCATTTCAAGCTTGGCTGAATCTACCATTTATATTAATGTCGTACATAAATGAGTTTAACATAAACTGTGGGGTGTTAAAGCAACGCAACGAACTGACTGCTCTAAACATAGTGGAACTAGCAGTCCGATGTTGATGAATTTCGACCAAACTTACCGTAATACTTGCTAGAAATAATGCAAGCTATGTATTGACACCTCCAGTCCAGGCCGCAGTTGGAGCTCATTTATCCACTTACGGACGACGGTCGCAATATGTTTTTGGTTGTGTGAGAAGATCTGGGGATTTTTAATGGAGATCTCGTCCAGTCCGATCGATGCTGAAGAGCTGAGAAGCACTGGACAGCTGTTTCATCCTTATTGGGAATAATAGGTAATGAGTATTTCATGATACACCAGGGAGTCTCGATCCCTCGACCTCCCGGATAGTGACTGAAACACTTACCCTTTCAGCCACGAGTTCTTAATCAACAATCTCAACAATCAACAATCACATAATCTCCTTTAAAAATGGTGGCCAGAAGGAGGGGAGTAAAATCATAGTGATTGATTGGTCGAATGATCAACTAGCTCAACAGTCTAAAGTCAACTAAATGCAAGTTGCCGGCTCTTTTCTTTTCAGAAAGAACTACATCAAAACATCACATGTGTCGTTAACTTCAGAATGAGACGCAGCGTGATTTCAGTAGTGCTAGTTCATTGTTCACGTGACATTCGACGATACGCTGCAACGAGTTCCCATAACGCGTTAAAGCGTGTTCAGCTTAACTTACACAAAGAATGGAACTATGTTACAACGAGCATTCCAAATGAGTCGAAAACATACCTTCACGATCACCTCGTTTTGATTACGTTTAATAGTCACTTTCGTTTGCTGACAACGTTTTGACAGGTAGCTCTCGTCAGTCACGAGTTCTGCTTCGGATATGTATTGGTTCCCCTTTAGAAGTACCACACGTTGTCTTACCACCCGGCTGTCACGCTTATGCACTGCACGGGAAGCAATCAGTATATAGGCGCTGGGTCTGGACTTTTCTGTTCGCTGATCAAGTTTTAGTTGAATAACGCCTCCAAGCTCCTCATCTCGTTCAGTGAGGGATAATTTAATCTGACGGTGTATGGCGACAGTGACCTAGATATTTCGATGTAAAAGTAGGCTTTTGTGAAAACATTGAACGTTAATATGGTGTGAATACAAAATTTAATAGTGAAGGTCATTTGTGTGAATAAAAAACAGGTGAACTGATCAGTCACAGATTTTCACGTGCAAACATAAAAGATAAGCAAGAAAAATTGCACATCTGCATCATAGTTGTAACATCTCACTAGCAAACACACTAAGTGACTCGATGAGTGGTTTTCTCTGAGGTTGAATTCCATAGAAGGACATACCTACAAGTTGGATATGAAATAGTACCAACATTAGAACGACGTCAAACACAGAAAATGACCTACCTTAGTGTAGACAATAAGGAGCAATCAGTTGAACGTTGTGCCACTTTTTCCTGACATCCCGTGGCTGGTAGCGAAGTTAAGATATTTTTGATATATTTCGGTTCACGGGCACCATAAACACACTCAACGGGGTTTATCAGGTGATCGTTTTTCTCCGTAACTGGTTGTAACTCTAGGTGATCCCAAACTTGATTGGTTGTGGTTAATATTGCTAACACTACCTTAATTGCCTTGAACAATTTCGGAGAACATGCTTACTTCAGCGAACAAGCGTTGCTTGAATATATGTCATTGAATGAATATCTCATCCAAAAAAGTATTGGCTGGCTTGTTTACGATTAAAGTGTATCAAGATTGTTGACAGTGTAGAGAGATTTGGGACATTTTAAACGAGAATTCGTCCTATAGGCGAAAGCAAGTGATGTTGAAGAGCCAAGAAGAGCTGTGCAACTGTTTCATCCTTACTGAGTGCAATCAGCAGTGTGCGCCTAAGGAAACTCCAGGGAATATTGAACTCATGACCTCGCGGTGCTGCACTTTAGGAGCTATTTTTCCACCAAAAGTGAACCTGTGTCATCCCGCCAAATTCCAGCATGATGTTTTGAACCACCAGCTTGTGCATGCTTGTGTATAATCCCTACAGACTAGGAACAGAACAAACGTTTCAAGAACTTGGTTGTTGGTCTGTTCGCCGAGCTTGGCGGTTGGATTGCAAACGTTTCATCACCAATCGAGGTGACATCGTCAATGCTCAACGATCAATGTCAAAACTGCCCTTTAGATAGCGTGAGGCCGTTTTAACTTGACTGTTTGCAATAAAACGGTTGCGTTCTTTGTTGGCGAGGCTTTTTTTCTGGCACGAAGACACTGGGATAGGGACAGCAGCTAGATATAACAACGACAAAGGTAAGATAATTGTGAACACCGTGTAGAAACACAGTTCCACTCCACTAAAACTGACAGCCGGTTAGTAATATCTTTCTCTCCAAGTTGAGAATAGTTGTACTGCATTCCAACAAAGTAAATACTGCATCTGGAATCTATAACACGGGTTTACTTAGATTTGGAAAAAGCTATTAAACTGACTGAACAACAATCGTTGGGAGAATGATCTGAAGTGTTACGTTGAAACACCTTATCTCACTGACCGTTTGCAGCACTCTTTCTGCCCGCCATCGCTGTGAGTATGTCAAAATAACGTATCGGTTGAATATAACATATCAGGTGGCTTGGTTGTGAATGAAGCTTATGGAGACTAGTAACAATCAGGTTAGACTTGTCTATAAACGGGACTTCCGTTGGTTCCCCAACTCTGAGACTACCATGTGGCCATTTCTGACCGTAGGCTGAATTCCATTGATGATAAAAAAGGAAAGGTAAGTAAGCGGAATCGAAAGAAGTTTGTGACACTTTGTTTTGAAATGTGTTGCACGTCTACATATAATTCTTTATTCAACCATCATAGGCAACAGGTGGAAGAGTGCACCGATAAAATGGTTTTACTAGAGCTTCCCTTCTTTTGAATGGCGACTCTTCACAACAACCGACTTTGGGTGTGTTCACATTAGAATCTGTCTACACGTTCTCGTTCACGTGACCGACTGGAATGAACCCTTGCTGTTTTAGACTCGGCTGCAGCGCACCAAATCTAACTACCAGTTTAATACAGCCGCTTTTATTGCCACCAACTATCTCATCAGCGCTGCAAGCGCTAGATGACAAAACTAAAGAGACACTGAAACAACCTTAGTGCCGACAAATTGCGTATCAGGGTCTATGATTACTGTACTGCATAATTATTTTCAAGAGTATTGTAGGATAAATTAAATGCTTCACTGTGAATGGTGTGACAGCTTCGTATGAAAAATATGAATATTGGTTTCAAAACAGACAAAGCGTATGGAGTTGAGGGCTTGGTAGCGTTTTCATATATGCGGATTCTCACCCATGGAAGAAAACGTAACTGAAACGCACTATTCGGTGGTCAGTGAGGAGGCTCGGAATGTTCGAACAAGTGTGACTCAGTAACTAGGAGTTCCTTTATTGAGCTACTCACTCAAACATCAGGTCTGTTGGTGGATAGTGAGAATCCATCAAACACATCACTGGTCTTTGCGGAGGACCTGCCAGTAAGCTTTGGGCCCAACCGGACATGCACAGTAATCCTGAGGTTGGCTCGGCCACACTATCTTTGTCGTCCATGACAGATTCAATTAACAACCATTTGGTGAGCCTCAGCAAGAAAAAGTGGCGTGTTACTGACAGCACTCGGATCTGATAGTGCACTCACTATGAGGGAAAAACACCTTGTTAATTCACCATATTCTGCAAGCATTGGCTAGGACTAGATTTCACCGTATCCAAGAGACCTTTGGGTTTACCGAAGAATTTCCGCTAGACATCGAGGGAAATAACACCGACTGGATGAGGGTGGGCGATCCGAATTTCACTGAAAATCACTGCAGGATGCGTTACGACAAGAAGATATACTTCAGAGAAATATAGATTGAAAACTGAAGGTTGTTTAACCAAAGTACACTGGGTGCTGTATGCTGCTTACGGTGCATGCTGCACCACTAGCAATAGAAAAGTACGTTTTTCAAGGGGACACTTTCTTCCTTTTTCCACAAGTTCTTGCTTAGATGCTACAACTTCTAGTCAGCTGTTTCAGTATTTGCTGCAGAGTAAGAAAGTTGCAGTCATTTTGACCGAATCATTTTTTGCGCTATTTGCAGTAGTTACACGGCAAATGTCACGATGATAAGTCGTGATAAATTTGGGCCCACGAGGCTACATAATTTGAAGTACACTATTCATCAATCAGTGGGCCAATCGACTAAAGCAAATCACGAATCGATCACAAATAATAAATCTATTTCAAGAGCACAAAAGCCAACAGCGTGCTGTTACGAATGGTCTCCTTGGCGGTTCCCATCGTAAAAAACAAACCACTGTTATGAAGTCCAAATGTTCTATTTCCGAGCATGATGCACACATAAGATACTCGCTAGCGAATAGGAAAGCCAATGGGACCAAAAACTAAGCCATCGCTGCTGATGGGTATCCAACTGTCGGTCATGAGAAAGGATGCTAATTTACCCGAAGCAGAACAAAACAAAAACACATGCTCATTAGGTCAAGCGATGACGCGTACACTGTGGAGCCAAAAACGATTGTCTAAACCCTGAACTGTAATCACAAGGTCCGTATCGCTGGACAGCGTGTAGCCATGGTGAAAAAAAACTAAGACACTAAACATGCATGATTATTCTCAGTCGAAATGTCCGAAGAGGGTGACTAGCATAGTTGGTGGTGGTACTGTGGGTTGAATGTGAACTCTGTCCTGTCAGCGTTGAAGGGATCTAACTGGATCTCAATATAATAATAAGTAGCTGTACGCCCATACATGCTTTTGGAAAGACGGTCGGGGCATTGGGACAGTTTGCTTACCTAGGTTCGATCCTCTGCTTCTGAAACATATATGTACATAGTTAAAGAACTTTGCGTAGATATCAGGAGACAGCTGTTTGTAAGCGGGACGATCGCTTAAATACGTTCCTCATTGGGTTCCGGCAATCCATGCATCCAGTGGGAGGGATTGTTGCGCCCTAAGGTAACCGCTCAGTTTCTTAGTCTCTAAGCAGTGCCTGTTCGGCTTTAACCAAAAATCAAAAGATGCTTGCTTACCCTTCAATGCCGCAGATGACTGAGTGCGTGCGTTGTGGGTGACGATGGATAATGAGTTCACCTCTAAAATGCATTTCTCTTCCAGTGTTCGGTGATGCATATGCCCAAAGAAGTGAGTGTTATGCTCTCAGGCCGCCTGTTTGTTGAGAACCACTCAGCCGCATGAAGGTAAGGAAGGACTACTGGCGTGATTGTATAATTAGGTCTTAGTTTTTGCATCGACTGGCTTTTCTACTCTCATGAGAATGTCCTGCTTATACCAAGCTTGGAAACAAGGCATCTGAATTTTATTCTAGTGGTTTGATTTGTGATAGGAACCAATCAGGAGACCGCGGGTAACGACAGCGTCATTGGCTTTCCTACACTTGAAGTTATTACTGCTGCTCTTGATGTGATCTTCCCAGCGTCAAAGTTATAATTGCTCCCGCTAATTTTGGTAAGATGCAGTCAGCAACAGCAGCTGACACGGCTGTATAGGAAGTGCATAGGAAACGTCTAGGAAACACCGCAAGCAAGTTAGGCTAACACTAACCAGTGTATCAGACTACGCGGTCACCAGAGGGTCCTGCAACACTAGAGAAAGCTCGGAGCAACCAAAGAATTGGCGATTATTCAGTACTTGTATTGTCGTCATGAAAGTGGAAATCAAAAACTTGCAATTTGCGGTGCACTCCTAATTGAGCACAGTGGCAGTTTAAAAGACATTTTTGTGCATTATTTTGCAGGGAGCTGTGGCGTTGAGCAGTAACCCACTTTTACGTTTGATGTTCCAAAATGTAGGGAGCAGCTTGGTTTAAATCATTTTTCCCATCAAACTGAACTCACTACCCGCAATTTTCTGCGGAGACATGATAAATTTAGCTGACCATGGACACCGGGCTGAACGCGTTTTGGATAGCATCAACAAATTTCAGCAACTTGAGCAGTTTAACTCCGGAGCGCATGTAGCATTCGAAGCACAACTAGCTTTAACTGTTACAAGCTGCTTCCTCAACATTTTTGCCATTGCTTGTCGGTCGGTCGGTGTAGGCTGACCGTCAGCAGTTGAGGGGAGCATACCAGTGACCTGGCGCTTGCGGCCGAGCAGCCGATGAAAACTCTATCATGAGTCCCAAAGAGGGGATTAATTCTAAAGAGAAATAAAATAACGTAATACAACCAGAAATGCTACTGCCTTGGTTTTCTTGTGTCCGAGCCATGCCGCACTTCTTGATAATTCGCCTTTACTAGCAGCTTCAGCGAAGATGTAAACAATCGATTCATTATGAATGTCAGTGTTGTTCATTAGGTGCCAGTATAGCCCACTCACTTAAAATCCTTACTCAAGCACCTGCCTTTTGGCCCCACTCACCTTGGTGTTCATACGTCCAGCTGCTCCTGGTTTCGAGTGTAGCATATAACACCTTACATACGTTTACACAGTTTAACGTCTTTGGTAGTATACAACTAAAACCGAAAACCATCCTCATTATTTGAACAATGGATGCTCGTATACTCTTGACTTGTGCTTTTGAACGGTGGTACCTTTCCAAGGCACTGAACCAATACATGGAGTTCGCACTGGCAAAAAAATCTTTCAGTCGCAGATTTAGTGATAAAAACCGGAATACATTTGGAGGTTTAAAGTATACAAACGTCGTCGTCGTCAGATTTAACCTCAACCATTGATCTGCTGGTGTGCGGAGTGGAGTTGCTGGCAAACAGCGGTAAAACCAATGGACCCCTTTCGTAGCCGGAGGACCACAGAGGTTTCTGGAGGACGGAGGGTGGTAATGCGGGCAAGCTCCTGAGGCCAATGCAGATCCAATGGAATGAAACGTTGGCAACCGAGTCGCTCAGCTCACCAAAGGGACCAAACGCCATAACCATGAACTTTAGCTTGCCAGCTGATATGTAGGCAGGCTGACAAAATTAAGTCTTTCAGTCTCTAGTCTTGTTGATTCAATTTACGCGAGAGAACTATTAAGGATCCTAAAGGCATTACTTAGTAGAGATATTGCCGTCTCCACGTCAAGCTATCTCGTTTGCACAATGTGTGGTAACATTTAGATTGTGTGTGTGTGTGAAAATCATACCCAAAGTTAATTAAGACTTCAATCAAACCTATGAAACCAAACCTCTCTGAAACGATTAATTAAGACTTCCTTAACATATTATTTACGGTTTACGGTATTTACTATTTGACAGAAACACGGAACTTAACTTAGGTCCAATACCTGGAGTGAATAGTTCTGTCCGGTGACTCTACGACGAAGTGGAATTTGGGCACCTAACCGATTCGAGCACTCAACTGGAATTTCAGCGTGATTTTGATGACCACTCAACCAACCAAATCAAGTGAAAAACCTATCATAAGTGTTTTTTTTGAACGCCTGGAACTTTAGCTTGGTCCTACGTTGGGCCAGTCTTATTGCCCACGAGGTCTGTTGATGGATCCTGCGTGACTGTTAATTTTCATTCAGGCCTCAAGCAAAACAATTAATCGGGCTATATCTGCATGCTTTACTAGAACCATTAACTTGTCCGCCGGTTAGTTAGCTTTTTGTCTCCTCCGGATCTCGGGAGGTGTAGAGGAGTGGGGGACGAATCTCCCTTCTTTATACACTATTAGCGTCAATCAAAACGATTATGTGGAAGCTTCTTAGTAGGTTCTACAATAGAAGCTTTGCAAAATGTAGCTGAAGCTAAACGGGATAAGATGGAGGCTTTATTCGCTTGCAGTAACAGTGTAAAACTGATGTAAGAAAACGTCAGCTCCTTATAATCCGGTTTCTGGTACATCAGAGGATACTCGCAACCGAAGGAATGTAGGTGAAGATAAATAGTCAGGTCTGCCGAAATTCAAGAGGAACCGCAAACAGAAATAGAGTGGTGACGCAACAGTTCGGGCTATCGCGGTACGGGAGCTTATTCTTACGGATGCTGATTTGATATACTGACAAACAAAAATTGAACCCATTCCTCCGTGAATCGTGTGAATAGTTGTTTTTTTACTACCGAATGTAATTTATGATATGAAATGTTCGAATTTAAATCCCCATTGACTCAGAAGGTGGACGCTTACCCACGTCCGTATTTTCCTACGCGTAGATTTCAGTCTTTTCAGAGTTTCCAATCAGTCTATTTCAGGCTTACCGGCAAAACAATGATTTTGTTTGTAATAATCCCTTCCCTAGAGAAGAAGAGACTTTCAAAACATGCAGAGCACTGGCGTTTGTGATAGCTAAGCGGGTAACTCAACAGAAAGGACTCACCCCACACAGTCTGTCAGAACAGTGTTTTTCTATGACACAGTCCTGATTTTTATCATCGTGGAAGGTTATTTTCTCAACACTATCCGCTTCAGAGTTTACAAACACGGCAGTGAATCCGTCGGAAGGGTAAAATGGTGGTTTTCCGAGATCTATATCTTCAGAATCTAGGGTAGGAACGGTGTGTTGAAAATCAAGTGGACGTCGCATAATACCAAGGGTAACCATGAAAGAAAAATAATACTGAACAGCCCGCCTGCGTAGTTGTCTGAAATCCGCACCCCACTGACAGCCTAAGGGCTTAATAATTTTTCAGCTATGGTAAAAAAAGTGCTGACTTCACTCAGCTGAGCAGTTTTTGAGTCGGCTGGTAACCCGACAGAAGAATGAAAATTTTCCCATTATTTTGTGTTAGTCACATTTACCTTACTACTTTCTACCTTAAGGGCATCTGTACTAACCTGAGGAGACATAGCCAAAACCCAGCCTAGTGGCTAAACGGTTAATTTCGTTAGGAAACTGTACCGGCCAAATTGATAAGATACAGATGCCCACCAAGTAAAGAGAAGTGGTTGGATCCACAAACGATTGAAGTTGAAAGATCAATTGTGGCCTTCCGACAAATGGTCGCATTTGCACACAAATTTGGTTCTGACAGGAGACTCAAGTGAATTCAGCTGACGCTCTAATTTATGGTTGTCCGCTTCAAATGAATGTACTGCACGGAGCAACTCGTATTTCAGTTAATACGATATTCGAGACGGTTCCAGACGTGACACACTGCTCATACGGTTGCTGAAAACTCTTTGACATCCCACAAACGGTTTCGCCATTGTTGGAGCTTATCAGGTTGGCGCCGTTGCCGAGTTTTCCTCAACCTTATATTCCAGTTGAACCAGAAATAGACAAATTACGACAAATGCTATCATTTGTGCACGAATTTGGTTTTGACAGAAGGCTCAACTGAATCCAGCTGAATTTCCTTGTTTAAGGTAAGATTTGAGGTAACTCGAGCACTGCGCCTACATGATAAGCCCGAAGAAGAGCGAAACTTATTGTGGGCTGTCGAAGAGACCTCAGCAACCGAATGAGTGGTCCGTTACATCTGGACAGCTCATTTTTGCCTTTTGAATGTGCATGCATTAGAATTTCTGCAATAGTCAAACATGAAAAACTGAATGAAAATAGAACTCTTTATCTAACATAGTTTACCTCTGGAAGTAACCGTGCGTTTGGAATATCCCCAGGGCTGAATGAATGCATGACAACTCCCTCAATGGTAATAAACACTTGCCAAAAATTGGAATCTGAATTAGTAACACAGTTTTCGTAATTCAGCACTTCATTGGAAACGGTTATATCAGAAGATTAATAAAAATTAAGGATAAGGAAACAAACTCGTACCACGTTTGGGCGTTTAATACTCGAAAAGACGTAAGATTGCACCAGACGGTTCCTCTAGTGGCGCTTCCGCGATTGAGATGTTTTATCTCTCCTTCCTCCAGGAGTGTCACATACGTTTTATGACTTACTGACCACGAGAACTCTAGAAAGGATTTTGACTATTAGCAACTACGCTAGCACTCTACTCTACTCTCTACTTGGGTATGATATGAGTGAATCAGGAGTGAACCAATACTTAAACTATGGGAACGAATGTGAACCACATGATAGAAATCGGTTGGAGACAGTGGAGTCCCATTCGTGGTTCAAAGGTAGGGTGATTAAGTCCCTTCCACGGACTTAACTTTAGAAGCACAATTATTACTCCTGCGATGCGCAGGCACTCTTTGTGATTCTCCATAAGGATTTATTGGATGGACAAGATGCTTATCAGTATCGAGAGTAGATTACCATAGTTAAGGTTTATGAGATTTGATCAGCGTTCCCAGAAATGAACACTCATTCATTATTCCACTCTGGACCACCTAGTCAAACCCAGTTTCATATCCATCTTCAGCGTAACGTGTGGGCAATGGGCAGTGTCGAAATACTAGAGAAGGCATATCATTGTGGGTGAAACATAGGCTCCTGGCATGCAAATCACACTCATTCTAGTAACTTCGGTGTCACTTTTATGCAGCGCTAGTGTCAAGTGTGAGCATCTTGCGTATTAGGAATCATCAGCAGCGTGCATCTCGATAGGGATTTCAAACCAGCGGCCTTCCGACAGGTAGTGTGAACCATAAAACCATTCGGCCACTCATTCTTCAATCACGGAAATCACATCACACGGTCAGGTATTGACTGCTTTCTCAATTGACGGCCTCAATGGAAGTTCCACTTGTCTTGTGAAGTTATTCCTCCTGTAGGCTACCTATAATCGATAGCAGTTTTTAAAACTAAAATTGACTGAACTTATGACCAATCGGGAACGATCAGCAATTGTACTTGTAGGAGGATTTAAAAATATCAATTTTGCGATTTTTATCATATCTGTGTGTAAACGAGCTGAAGTATGATCAGTACAGCAATGATATCTGCTACCAGCTGTGCATTTTTTCGAGAACTAGATTACACAGCGAGAAATGGCTTCCACATTTTACTTCATTATTGGCTAATATTAGTCAAATTCAAATCCGATGTTAGAATCTCTTTACATTGTTCTGTTGCACTCTCACTTTTAAAAATCGATTATTCAAACATCAAACCCTCCTAAAAGTGAATGGCTGAGAAATGTCTTAAGAAATTAGAAGAATGTCACAGCAGTGCCCACTGTGCTGGACCATGCAAAATCAATTTTAAAATGCCGTTTGTCTGGCAGGTGGTTAAACGAAAAACAAAACTTTCAGCAGTGTTGCCTTCTTCTTACCGGTGAAATTATCGCTCCCTCCGGCACAGTATGGAGCTCGGTATTTCTCGGCATCTGTTATGGTATTTTTTCTGCGTGCATTAAAGTGGAAAATAAAGGTGGATAGGTGAGCAAATTTTACATGAACCGAAAGGTACCTAAACGGATCAGTCCATTGTGATTTTTACAACACTCTGCACTACGTTCCTGATCATCAAATTTGCTAGTGGATCGCATCTTGATTAGGAAAATTAGGGGAAGTTAACAACTGGTGCTTCCAGGTAGGAAAACTTGTAAGCTACATTGCATAACCAAAATAGAATGGAAGGCTATCAGCAACAACTAAATTGTCCTACGCCACTCGTCCTGTCGGGTGATTCTTATAATTTCTTGATCCGCTGAAGCTGTCACAGGTGACTGTTACTATGGATTCGTAGCGTCTGAAGACTTGCTCCTTTTTGATGGATAAATCCCTTAATCTGTTTCTACTGGCAGCTTACATTACGGACATACTTTCGTCCTGCGTCTAATGTTGCCGCTGAGCATAAAATTCCAACCAAAGCTTTTGGCTAGACTTTCAAGCCTGACAAAAATATTACGGAAAGCCTCTTTGCTGACTGATGAGATAGCATCAGTGTTTCATTGTTTGCGTTGATTCCCTGTGGCGCGTCTAGTGATTTTCCAGAAAATTACGTTTCTATCACGATTACATTGATTTGTTCTAGATATAAAAGTGTACTGGGTTTGGAATTATGATACAGAAACTGTTGGTTCATGAAGAACAATCAAGTAGGCCTATGGGATTTATCATGCGGTAGTAACATGATTCGGTCGTTTGATGCACCGGCTGAAGTGATTTCTGTATTGACTCCAGGCCTATGACCTGGTACTTAACAGAGCCATCCTTGGGTACCGTGGAAAAAACTAAAAACCACTACCTGTCTAAGAACCGACTGCCAATTTCCTAACGAAATCCTGCGCAGAGGCCGCCTAAATCTGTTTGATAGGCATATCATCCGCGTAGCTGCTCTGTTAGGGAGATTTTCGGCATTTTATTGGTCATTATCAAAAGTCTCGGTGCCTTGTGATAGTCCAGTCCGCGTTTTGAGTGGTTAAAGATATTTTTACTGAGTTTGCTGACTGGTTGCTAAGTCTGTTTGACTCTATATTACTTGAGTGAAGATCTGTTAACCTCTTGCTTTTTACCTAGTTGATACACTCTGTTATGTTAAAGCCTCAAGGAAGGTGTTACGATAGGTTATTCCTGTTGCTTTCGTTAGTTTACATTTAACACCTCCTATCTTTCAAGTACCGAACCAATGATCAAAACGTGCATCACTAACCGGATCCAAACTAGTTCCTTTGAGCGCAACATTTTAGAGAACAGTGCATACGGCTCATTCTCGAGTGTCACTCTATGCTTCATGTCGTATGGGTCACCGAGATCGGGCTCCAGCAATCGCTCCATCATTTTGCAGTCAAACGATTCAAACTAGAGAGGAAAAGAAAAATAACTTGAATTCCATGGACCTCATAATTTGCTGCGAACATTGGATCACCGTGATACCTTTTGAGTATTAAATCACTGCATCTATCCATGCACCTGACGAGGTGACCCAAAACCCGGGTGATTTTTTTCACCCGGGCCATCCAATGGGAGCTTTTGGTAACAATGCCTGTAATGATTTCTTGGGTAACTGACAAAAAACTTACACTCCAGTGTGTATTATTAATTTGTGCAAAGCGTAAGGGAGCTGACTGATATCGAATGTTATAAAAACGGGAGCCCAACATCGATATATGCCACTCGTTTGACATTTTGTGTTCCATCATCACCTCCTAATTGATCTCGAATTGACAGTACGGCACCCAGTGGTTGAAAAGACTCCGGTGAGTGGGCCAGTTACATAATTTTCTTGAGATATACGTTGACGAAATAACCTCAGGTAAGGACTTATTTGTTTTTTTCCTTTTACTCCTGTACCCCTTAATAAGAAGCCATTACTACAGTATCAGTCTCTCAGTAGACAATCTCATCCAACTTATAAAACCCAGATGTAAATCTGGGGCCCACCTGGTAACTGTCAGGCTATAAGTCATGTTGCAAGTACAGTGGGTGGCCCAAGTATTTATCAAATTGAACGTAAAAGCATTTTAAGAAAGGTTGTTTCTTTCGATTGAAATGATTTAAGTAACAGCTGTTGACGAGCCCAAAATATGCACCAACAACCCCCCCCCTCACCAACATCTTGGTCATAAAACCAAATCAATTTTTGAGGCAACTGAACATTCAGTTGATGACAGCCAATTGATTGGCACGTTCACGTTACGTTGACGTACAAGTGAATACACGATCTGTCTGATGTAGAATATGTTGATGCAGTAAACAAAAATGTGGTTTCATAGTCAAGGACTACGTTCACCTGGTAAACTTCAACAAGTAAAAGGCATTGCTGATTTCTGAGCAGATATTCGATACTATTTTGAAAAGCACAAACTTCGACGTCTGAGATCCTGGCCTGCTGTGCCCCCGGAAAGCTTTCAATAGAAGGGGATCTGTTGACATCAGGGAATTTCAGTCGATGTTATTCTAGGCGTCTCATTAAATGCTCTCAGTTGCCAGATACTGTTCAGGGTCCCGATTATTTTACCTGCAGTGACGACTAGAAGAGTTCAGCCTTTTCGACTCAAAAATCGAGGGCGTAATTTGACTTTAATTGTGTGAAATGAAAACATTTTCTGGATGTTTGGAGAACGACTGGTCAAGCTCGCCCAATTAGTGGACAATTATTATCAAAGCGTGAGCCACTGGTGTTAACCTAGGTTCTGCGTAATCTGGTAATCCCGTGGACCCAAGGCAGATTTTGGATTGCACACTTAAGTGAAGATAAGCAAAACGCAGTTCCGTGTGAGAGGTAGGATTGGATCTCATGATCAAAGCAAACCGGTGTGATGAATGAACAATTTGTTCATCCACTGAAAACCTGTTAGCTGTCCTTCTTAAACACCCAGTGATCACTAAAACTAAAGGCTAGGTTACCTCAATCAATTGGAAAAAGTTTGGAACCGACTGAGAAGTCATCGTATCAGAAGGGCTTGGCAAGGGCTCGGTAAAAAACTACCGATTGTTTACCAAGCCCCTCTGAAACGAAGCTAGGTTACCTTGCCTATCAAGGTTTACATGTACTTGTTATCCACTGTAAAATAGCCTCTGACTTTAGTGGGGAAAAACTCTTATAGAGTCAGAAGACCCACAGACCGGAACTTACGTTACGGGCAACAAATTTGAACTTTACAGAGATTTTCACAAACCCATGGCCCGGAGGTTTATGTGTAAAGTGGTCATCATCCTGCAGCGAGTACTGCGGATCTCTGTCTGCAATTGTAGAATATTCAAGGGAAAAATAAGACAACTTTTAAAATGTTCAACTCGTTTTCGGCCGGTTGAATGCATTTTAGCCTGAAGTACTGTCAGAATTCCCCTTGATAATCTGAGATCAGCTATTTGATCACCTCCACAAGGCAGTCAGACGATTCTGGATGCCTTGTTACAAAAAGGAATGCTCAATCTGGCTCACTATTTCCTAAGATCTCTTTGCTTATCTTTCAAAGCTGCTAAGAAGGACTGACGCTGACACAAGTGATCTTTTCAAATCCAAAGAATATACACTTATTTTCCGGTGTGTGGCGCATGCTCGCTAACCTTGACCACCCAATTCACAGAAGTTTCCAAAGCATTGCTACATACAGTCTTCAGACATTTCATGCATTTCGCATTTCCTTTACACCCTCAGGGTTCTATAGCCGTCAAACTTCCCGGTTGGTGTGAACACCAAGTTGGTTACCTGGTTGTCGAATGACGGTAGCTCCGTCGTTCGAACTCAAGTGTGGACCGCTCGTGTCCAGGCTTAAACACCCTGACAGTTTGTTAGCCCTAGTGCTTCTTTCGGACAACACTGTAGCAGCACACCAGCAGGGTGCCTAAGATAAACCAGTGCTGTTAATTCATCCATTGAAACTCCGAATGTAACTCGTAGATGTGACGTGATGCGTGTTGGAAGTGGTCTGCTGGTAGGTCTTTAAGGTCAACAGTGGAATGGCGAAATAAGATCGACAAATAGTTGGAACTGTCTACTCATAATACAATGAGATGTGGAGATTTTGATCAAGATTTCATCCTACAGGTAAAGCCAATCTATGCCAAACAGCTGTGCGTTACTTTAGGGCTGTTTTAACCTTTTTGGAAATCATCACCAGTACGCATCTCAGTTACACAGGGAGACTCGTTCTTACTGGTAGTAGTACACTTATACTTCCATAGCTAGCTACTTGTCCACCAGCTGCCAGATACTCGACAGGCAGTTAAAAATTAACATTTATTGTTAGCTTTCGCAAAAATACACATCACACTGAGGAGAATAACAACCTGGTGAAGTGCACCCATTGATAAATGAAATTAGCGTTAACTGGTGACTCAGCTGAACCCCTCAAATGAATACGCTGCGCAAAGCACGACTCATGGTTCGGTTGAAATAATATTCAAGATATCGCAGTCTATCCTCTCAGTGAAACACAATACTCCGCCTCAGAATGGGTAAAACCGGTGGTAAGTTGCCGAATAGTCATCAACAACCTTATGAGTAGTGTGTATCGCAAGGAAACATCTTCCTCTTAGCAGGGTTATAAATGCTATTGCTGGTCACAAGTCAGACTACCACTTCGACGTCACCGAGTGCCATTTGGACCTCTACCATGTTTTAGTTTGATTGTCTTAGACTGGGTTAGCATTAGTTTAACGAGCTTTTTTGGAGAGCACAGTGTAGGGTCAGGTAGGAGCAGTTAAACATCACGCCCAATTGGTTGGTACACATGTCTGGCCGTGTATGGTATTCTATTAGGTGCTATCTGATAAATACTGGTATCCAGGCTTTTATTGTGACTTAGCGTAGATTAAACCTCAATTACGTATAAATATACATAAGATGAAACCACATGGGTGGATTTTCATACAGCCACTAACCTTATTGCGAACTCTTTAGACTTGATTTCAGTTGTAAAATGAGTAATCATCTTTTGCGGAAGATGAACGCAATACTGAAAGTGTTGGAAATGTTGAGTCACAGTTACGGGATGAAAGTGCTATACTGATAACAGGAAAGGATTTGGGATAAAGCAGTTTGTAGATAGTAAAAACTTGATCAGCTGTATACTCAAATGGATACAATCAAGATCTACCTTCATGTTTATCCATTTCAACAAATTCTTCGGTTAAATGATGGTTTGGCTGCGAAATTTCTGGATCTGAAACGACAATTAAGTTCACATTTGAGGTTCACACGTATTTTACCGATCTTCTCTAAGTTAATTGGTGAATTAAACCAAAAAATCAGCCTGAACTAACTTGATGCTATGCATTATCTAAATTTTCCTTGCAGAACCCAGTTGGAAAGCCAATATTTTGTGAAATAAGCTAGATAATTTCTTCTACTTGACTAGCTTTAAACAGTCAATACATTTAAGGGAAGCGCCCTGAACCGCGATTTGTGGTGCAGAACTACTGTTGTAGTGCTGTCCACTGCACTTCTGTGAAGTCGGTAACCCCTCTTCTTGTTAACCGTATGGTAGAATGGCAATATTTTTCCCAGGTACATAGTTATTTGCCTGTTTAATAAAGACATTTGTACGCACATGGAAACCCCCAGCAATCACAGAATTGTTGATAGTGTGAATAGGATTTGGAAATTTCCAAATCGAAGTTCCGTCCTGCAAGTAAAGCCAATCTATGTTGTAAAACCGAGGACTGCTCTATAGCTCCTTCATCCTTATTGTAAACAATCAGTTGTGCGCGTGTCATGAAACTCCAGTAGGAAGTTTTGAACCCACGACCTGCCGGCTGTTAGATTGAACATAACCGTTCGGCCACCAGCGACTGGTCAGCACTATGAGCAGCTCGCAGTTAGGTGGGATATAGCGCCACCCATCGTTCAACCACGGAAACCACATCACGTATTTGCGTGTTGAGTGGATCCATGGACTTCGACTTCTCATATGGGAGTTCTACTCTTCTTGTGAAGTTTTTCTTCATCTAAACTACTTATGGATCGTTGGTAGTATGAGACGTGGTCGTAAATTATTCACCACTGGATTAAACGAGAACCTTGTAGTCAGTGGATCCCTCACGTTTTTCTTCGTGCGTTATTCGTCGTTACAAGAACCGTTTTAAATGATATGTGAAAATGGTTTAATAATTTGCCAAAGTTATGTCGGAAAATTCGGACCCTCGCCTTTTTCGACCGGGACACCCCTTTACCTTTGGAATTCGCTAACCATGACCATAACATTAGGAAAAGTACTGAAGTCCTATTCCGAGAAGTATCTAGAGATCGCTACGCATTGCGTGATGCATGAAATGTGTTGTGGTTATAACTGACTTCTTTGACTTCTTTTTGACTTCAGGTGCATTGTTTTAGAGGTATCAGTACTGAACTATTCATGGAGCTCAAAAATGATATTGCAGTGATCCCGGTGTAAAAATAAGCCACTTTGAACTCTGCGCTATCATGAACCTTCCTCTAAATAACATCAAAAAGTAGAACAGCACACGCTTTGAACCAAACATATGATACTGACAAGTTTTACTTCCTGTAGAAGAAAACCCACTCCATTGCTCAATAACTGATGAAGTGTTAGAAATTGGCTTCTGCTAGCCAGTATCCGAGGCTTCCTAAAACTGTAAGCATTCATATCTGGAGGATGTTTTAGGTCCTCGGACTGAAGCAACCAGAGTTTCGAGATATAACCTTCATGGTTGTTTGAGTAGGCGTTTTTGGGTTTGCATGGATGTTCGTCGCATACACTAGAGAAAACGCTTCAGTCAAGCCGGTTGGGGAATTAAACTGATGAAATTGTGGACTAGCAAAGTCAACACAGAGGTATTTAGGGTTCGTAGCATCTAGAACGTAGATTCTAGGTCACAAATTCAAGACCTTAACGCCTAGGGGTTGCGAGCCGATTCTACAAACAGAGAAGATGCATAAAAACCAACTAATTCATTGTTTGCATGCAAGAAATAATCAACAGAAGTAAAACTTAAAATCTTCTATTCGCAGCAAGCAAAACGCTAAAAGAATGCAGAAATTCAGCATTGAGAAACATTGAAAAGTGCAAGAA
>SJOL01001427.1:521798-580926 GCA_004794785.1 Opisthorchis felineus | reverse complement strand
GTCCATGTCGCTGTATTCTTTGCGTTTGCATCCTCCAGAGCTTTGGAAAGAAGCTCCAGCTTGGCTTCGAGTGTCCCGATTAAAGCGGAACAGTCACACTGGCCTATTCGATTTTGCGGTGCAGTTTTGGTTCCGTTTTTTGGTAGCCGTCTTCTTAGTTGTGGAAAGCATTGCCCCCTTAAGGTAAAGGCAACTGACGCAGACAAATGGGTCAGGAGAGTTGGCCAGGTGGCTTACCTGGTCGTCCTGTAAACCCGTGCATTTAAAGTGCCACCAAGCCTTGCAGGAGTGGCATTGCATACCACGCCTTACATTCGACGGACACCCGTCTCGTCCAAATCTGTTGTGGTCCAACGATGGCTGCTGAGAGCGGCTTGTCCTGATTTGGGTCAACATTGAGAATGAGTGCCAAATAGGAACTGAGTGCGAAATGACAGATGTCATCACGTAAATGTTGTGTTAGAGTGAAAAAATTCAACAAATGACACGTGTGAACTCTGTAGCGGATTGAACAGTGAAAGAATTCTTTCACAAATTCGCACGAGGAAAGAACGAAACCGATTTCGAACGTATCGCGCAGCAATTACGTACCGACAACGTACTGACAACATGAATGCCTCTGAAATTGGTTACCATACCTATGGTTCCGTGTCTCCAGCCAAATACAGCGAAGGTCACGTGGACCCATCCTGGAAGGCGGACAGCACTAGCGGCACCCAAACGTTTTGTAAGAATCGTTGTTCTCTTCTGCCATACAAACTCTTTCCATCTCTATGTTTTCGCCATTCTAAATTAGGTATGAAAACCGCGTTTTTCTTGGCAGGTGTTAACTTAACGTGCACAGAAGAGATCCCAGCCAACTTAGCTTGCTGCATTGGATACAAGCTTTGAGTGAATTCCCATCTGCTTAAAAAAACGCCCGTCCCCTAATCACCTCATTGAGAATTTGCAGGCTCAACCCGATTCCTGCAACAGTCCCATGTCACCCGTCGTTAAAGATTCGAAGACATCTCCGATCCTCCACGAGAGGTCGCTAAGTTTCACCGCCGTTCAACAAAACAGCCAACGTTGCAGAACGATATACGCGTCTTATGAGATCCAAAAAACGCGTTCTTGGTGCCACAGGCGCCGCAGAATGATAAAGGTAATTATGGACTTCGATATTCACGCACTGACTTCACTTGTCACATCACCGTACGATATGGTGCAGTTTCTAAGACACGTATGGCTTTCCAAAACATCCAGTATCACTTGTTGAACTTCCAGAGGCATGCTTAAGGACTCGACCTTCCACGGCATGGTGTCGCTCTACTTGAGGTAGAAGCACACGCCGAAGGAATGGATGACCTTGGTCAGCTATTGTAGCATTGAGTGCGCTCCTTGCTCCTTCTCAAAAATGACAACAATGCCATCCACATATTCCGGGTCTGCAAAGTCTTTGTCTTGATTGATTTGAATACCGGGGTTCTGAAACCTTTCTGTGCTAACTCAATGCCTCATCATCGACAAAATTAAGTAAATTGGAGGGAATGTACGCCTTGGCGGACGTTAGTGTTTGCACTAAAGCTTGTGGGGAGTTCCCCATACACTCTCACGCGCCCACAGGTATGTGAGTACTTTCAGTGCATGATATTTGCAAACTTTTAGGGCATGTCATTTTGCAAAAAGATATTGAGAAGAGCGACCGGTCGACAAAATCAAACACACGCTTGAAACCAAAGAGCACCAATAGTTCAGGCCGTCTGGACTCGTACTCTTGCTCTAACCATTGGCGAAGGTGATCCAAACATCGCAGTTCCTGCAGAAATTCTATTTGCCGTTCTCTATCTGTAGTATAGCGAGTTAAAGTCTGCTTTTTTATCTGACCATGATGATACTCCATCAACAACTCATTGTCTCTCACACCACACAGTCGCTGTCAGCACGCCTGACACAAAACTCTTCTCTCGGGCACTGGTGAGAGAGAGTGCCAGCTGCAGGAGGGAGAGTGTAAAATGATCAAATGTAAGACCGCACTTTCTGGTACCTTTTTATGGCATCATGAGTGTACATTCCGCCGAGCTGCTGTAGGCGTCAGGCTTTTGTACCGCATGTATAGTCCCTGGGTGACGTTGAACTCTTTCTGCTCCGTACCCAAGTTGTGGTCAGCGTTTCTGATTCAACACAGGCATGCTGTTGCTTGCTCCGAACTGCTTTTCTGTTACGGAGCCTCTGCGTGCCCCGTAACTTAACCAACAGTGCTTTCTGTAACTGTGCATTTCCGATTTGGCATGAGCCATCACTTTATGTTTGTGAACGTCGAGTGTTGTGCTGCCATACCGAGTACCCGTTATACAGTTTAATAAAATAAAGTAATATAAGGAGTATAAGATGAAAATAAAATGTATCCTGAAGCCAAAGTAGTGTGCAAAATTTATTATAACCGACAGTATACGCATTGACGTAAGATCCGTAGGGGGCTTGCTCCTCTAAATGGGTTAAAGTCGGTCAGTGCTACTCATTCTATCGAGCTACACGAAACTGGCTCACGTGCACGACTAACGTGTGTGCCCGGGTATTTGATACACACTAAACCTGCGAGATGCGTTTGACCTAACACGCTTAGCTCGGAAAAGAAGGCGTTGTGGCTAAAACAAGAGGACCTTATATTTTATTACACGTCTTGATGATTACATGCGTCCTGGACAGGTTGGTGTGGGGTTTTTGTGGTGCGCCACAATAATGGTGGCACTGGCGCCCTGAACTAAATGAAAGAAAACATTAGTGTTTTACTAAAAAATCAGTGTTACACTGGTGTGGCTGATAGCAAACGCAATTGGATACTTACCTCACTTTGCAACATGGACATTTTGGAGGCAGCTTCCACGGAAGACCATTCACTTACTTTGTGTTAAAATGAAAATCCATATTTTCCACATTGTAAACAGCTTTTGCGCTGAATTCTACCAAACATTATGCTCCCAGGAATACTCGAATTGCTTGGAAAGCAGAAAGCGAATCGACACTGCGGTGATTTCGCTCGCATCACTTCAAAACCTGTCAGTTGATCACTGTGATTCAATTTGTTGCTGAAATGATCGAAAACGCAGGAATGCAGGAATTCATCTTAATGTGTGGTCAACACCATTTGTCAAGCATTCACAAGGTTGAGGCATCAAAAAACGTCAACCCAAGGTGCGTCGTCTGTGTCCTCTATCTTTTATCTCGGTGTAGGTGTCAAACATAGGTTACTGTCAGTTGAGCGAGCTTCCTCTCGACAAGTTCCCCAATAGGCACATCTCTGCCAACAATTCCACTGTAATTTTGAAGGATCAGAGTGGCAACAAGGGCTCTATTTTGTTTGTCGCGTAGCGCATGACTACGCGCAGACTAACACATGGTCATCTCCTGCTTTGAACTGGCGCAACAATGCACTAATCTTAGTACCACATTATAAACGAGCGGGCTGCGATATCCTCTGTTCTGGAGCGAAAAAGTTCTGCGGCACTTTCAGCTGGGATTCAGTGCCTCAGGCAAAGTCACAGTTATGGGCAGATCTTTTGCGGACTGCCTTACAGCTGCACCTGTTTGTTTTCCAGACCGGCCGCCAAATAAACAACTACACTACTGAGTCGTGTGAACGATCAATTTAGGACAAGCTCGCAGCCGGCGAGGTCATTATCACAAGAGTCGACGTGATGGAGTCGACATTGGACACCAGTGGTCAGCAAGCCAAAAAAACTAACGGCAACCAACTTTGGGTTTCCCCAAACCGCCTCCTGGTTTGTGGCCAACTATCTTAGAACACCGAAGGCAGGTTGATCTCCATGGATGCTGAACAGTGGACAGCAGGATTCACCACTGTACCATTAAATTTCCTATAGCTTTTGTGGCTTCTCGGGCTTCTTAGACTTCCGGTTTGTTAACCATCCGGTTAAACTGTTTCTACAAGTCATTAGAGGGTGACGGCGGTGGATTGAAATGGTTAATTGCAGTCCCACAGACACTGATTCTGGACGAGGGAACCGCAGAGATCAAAGTCTATGTATAAGGCTTCTCATTGTATGGTATAGAATGGACCCCGAACACCGAGAACAAGAGAATACACGGGAACCACACTGCCTAACAGAAGGGGCGCGTGCATTTACCAGCACAAGCATCAGCAATTGGGAGCTTTGCACGAGAAACGGCAAGCTGGTTATCAAATATGTATCTCATCTTGTAATTTTTAAATACCTTATCTGTAGCCCCACGACTTTTTGGCTCCAGGCGACTCAAAAACAAGGGAAAGAAGCGTACGAGATCACTTGGCAGACCACATTTAGAAAGTATCCGTCCTCCTGAAGGAGTGTTCTGTCGAAGTGGTATATATATATATATATATATATATACGGCACGTTACTCGAAATTGCGTGTTCTGTACGCAAATACAAATCCAACCAATGAACGAGGATGTCGTAAGAGTGTCTTTCTTGCATGGTACTCTTTGATTTATATCCCACAGCTAAACACACCGCAGTGCGGAACCCATTACGGACGGTTGTTCCGACAAACACCATTCACTTCCAGTCCTACAGCAATTAGCATGGAATTTATAACACTTCAGAAATGATACACTGTACCATCAGTAATCGACTGAACACGCATTCATACAAATAAGCACGCACACACACATAGACAACCATACGGTCTTCTGTCGCTCGCATCCAACAGGATAGACCCCAGAAACGACTACCTTTACCACTTTCCACTAGAAGCGATATTGTCTGTTATTGCTGGCATCGTTTGGGAGAATATCGCGGGTCGACGAAAAACAACGCCTTGAAATCACAACGATCTATAATGACAGCATAAATAAATATAAGCCAACATGGATCTTAAAAATGAAGAAAAATGAGGGATTCTGATGAAGTTACACGTAATCGTTGATTTGTCATTGAAGAGCAGTGTCAAAGATATTCCAAAAAGCTTTGATAAGCAACCAGTGCCTTGGTGCACAAGTCATGGAATAGAGCACACAGTCGACAGGAAAGGAATATAAAAAGATGAAATCGACAAAAAATTTCGATGAATGATTAGTTTAACTCCACTTTGATTGTGTCGTCCCTCGCGGTGTAGTGATAACCTGTAGAAAGGAAGAATTAGTTTGAACGAAGAGTTAGAGAAGTAAACTTCACTTAGAGACAGAAGACATTCATATCTCCATCTCGCTTTTTTCCGTACGGAGTGAACAAACAAACTAAAATCCGAGAAAAGAAAACTCAGTGTGACACAACACTTGCAGCTGCACGACAGTAGAAATGAGAAGACACCAGCTAGACAACGACTGGAGTGGGCTGTGAAGACGGATAGTTCTACTGCCAATATTTCCCCTGGTAGTGGGCTTAACAAAGGGCAAACCAGAAAAATACACAAATGGAACCTAAGTATAGCAATCAGAGTAGGAAAATCAAACGTGCAAAAACTGTTAGTTGGAGGACACGTGCTGTTTTTTGGTAAACATGATACGTTGTTCTTTACGGGTTAATCAGTGTGGCATTCATCAAAATCCAATACACAATCGGATATGCGTGAGACTGGGGGAGAGGCATGCAAACAATTTCGGCCCTTCATAGTACGCGCGGTAATGGTGGATAAGGTACCCAAAGACAAACGCGACAGAGAAAGGACAGTAGCAGTTTGCGAAACGAAACTCTGAAGCAAATTTTCCAAGTATTAAAAAGGTCATTAGGCAAATCGTACACTGAAAACATTAAACAAAACAACTACCAAATATCAGGCCAGTCACAGCCAGGACTGGAGAACATGCGGAGTCGGAAATTCTGATATACCTGCAAGGAAACTCACCAGTTCTTTAGATTTATCGCAACAACGGTTGTATTTCTGAATCAGCGGGATCTGGTCCTTCAAATTGAAGAGCACGAACAAGACTGAGAATTCGAACCCACCGATTGAAACATTCGGATGAAAATGTCGTTTAGGATGTTGTGCCTCCTACTGGACAAATTTGTCTCACCCAGACACAAAACATTGTTTTGCTAATTTTCGTGACTGATGTGCTAGCATGTAGTTCGAATTCTGAGTCGGATAATACATGCTACGCGCAAGCGGCACATTAACGATTGGCTTATACAAACTAGAAAAATGAATGTTGAGCAGCAAACAAAATTGCACGTGATGAAAGCAAAAAAGACCCAATTGCGATAGTCTCGGCATGTGTGCGGTTGTTTGGTTTAAAGGGATACGGACCAAGCACCAGGTCCTCGTTGTGAGTAGTACTCGGAAAAAAGGAAACCACTCATAGGGGCAGTTGTAGTGCTGAACTACTTATCAGAGCTTTGTGATAAGGTATAAAGACAAACAGCAGCGTATAATTTGGTCAATGTCCTCTGAATTGGTTCGGTTTCATAAGGGACACGGCCTGACTTGGTTGGCTACCGAGTAGAAAATCAGTCAAACTTCCTCTATTCGTGCTAACATTTTCAACTGTAAGAGAATAGTATGATTTTGCGCACAGATCAACTGCAAGGACAAAAAATCATCATTCAAATGAATAATGATCATCCACCGTAGACCGGATCCGAGGTTGTTTAGCTAAAAATCTACCGAAAACAACTGGCATACATGACGTGATCTGTTTGAGCATACCTCGTATGCCTCAGCAATAAGTGAAACCAGGTGTGATGAACCCAGTTTTGCGCAGACCTCTGTCAACGCACAATAGGGTTTGTCCAGTCGGGTGGAATGACAGATGAGGACGCAAACCGGTTGATCATGCCATTGTGACAACATTACAAAACTCATGAACAAGTCGGCGTTTCCTGTTTAGCATGTGTGTTGTTATTTATTATCAGTTCGCATTACTTCAACCCTGTGTCTAATTAGTGTGAAACACCCGAGTGTACTCGAGAAGATTCCAGAGGGCCTGTTTATGATGCAAAAACTGACCAGAATTCGAAGAGAGGTTGATGTAATTTTCTACCGGGAAAGGTAAAGACAAATCGCTATAGTCTGTCTTATGTTCAGTAGGTGTAGCACACATCGACAGTACATCAATGTTGGACGCCAATGTTTCACTGCTGTACAACCGTCATTTATTTGAAAGCTTTATTAGGAGCAAAACGAATGAGATAGGAAACGCGCCTGGGGCTGGTTTACTATGACCCCTCTGAGGTGCTTATACTTCCAGACAACATGGATACAAACCAAAAACAACCATACACAGCAGTCAAACAAACATAGGGACCCTAGAGGGTTAATCACATCACGCAAACTTCTCGTAATCACTTCTATACCCTGTGATCAGTCTCCTGATGTGTGCGAGGTTTCGGGATGCTGAGAAAATGTTCGAACATTGCCTTGGAGTATAAGTGTCGTCTGATAAACTGACTAATTTCACTCCGGTGCATGGTAGGTGTTCCGATCCAGTAGTGTTCCAGAAGGATTTGTGGCCCCATACTGTTTCTATTTTAGGTACACGATTGCGATACACAACTGTGGGATATATTATGCTTCGTTCGTGCTGTACTTTACACTGCGTGACACCTATGAACAGGTCGCACTGCGCTGAAAACCGGCTTTGAAGAAGATCCAAAACCGAGAGATGTCAAATACAACAACCTTTAACTCTTCAAGGTCTAACCATATATCCCTCCATTGTCATTCAATTCCAAATCAGAACCTACCTGTTGTAGACCCAATATTATGCTTTCTCCTGCATTACTAAGCGGCTTGTGTCGTTCCATACGGCGCAAGCATCCGGCAAGGTTGACTATCTGTTTAACGTATGCAAATATTTCATCGTGCCCTAAATTCCTCCTTTATAAAGAATCCGCTCATTTTACACTAGAGCTGCTGCCATAATTTAGATGAAATCATTCCTTCTTCTGTATCCGTCCATGGTGCTGTTCAATTCAGAACTGTTTAACTCATTGCTATCCTTTACCTGATAACCTGTAGACTTTCTTGTCATCAAATGTCACTTGTATTATGTTGCCGGTAATGCCATACTGGAAGTTCGTGGACTTGTTTTTCCCATGTCGTTGTTCAATCTTCCAGAATGCAGTCAACCCTTCAGAAGTTTTCCCACCGGTTGGAAAACTTGACTCTTTGTACCTTTCTTTTTCTTAAAACAGCCCTTTACGACATCCTAATTCACTAATCTGATGTGGTCCTCAATCCTTTCTAATCAGACTCAATATTCATCATGAAAGACTTGCATGTTGGTGCATATACGTGCATTGTGCTATTTCCTCAAAGTTCATAAATATAACCTATGTGTGAGTCCTCTGCTCTTCGGTGATCCATTTGTGGAATAAATAAGAACTTTTATGCCTTCAAATGTGCAGCTCCGTAGAAATGGAGGGCATAGAATACTGTCTCGAAAAGATACAAGCTCCACCAACGTTGTCCGACTATCTGGGACCATAACCACACTAACCAACGTGGGTCACTCTACGGCTCAAAATCGTCCACCCTTGTGGGAAGTACATATTGTGTTATATGGTAACAAGATGCGGTTTCCGTCATCCAAGGTTTCAGCGCACCACCTAGTGTACGTGAAATCGCAATGGTTCGACCAGAGAATCGTGGTAACACTTCGGTCTGAGTAGATCGAACGGAAGCCACCATACTGGTTTGGTTGAGTGCTGCACACACCGTAGTTTTCAGAAAGGAGCACACTTTGTAGTAAGGAGTACAATGGCACAGACAGAAATGCAGACAATCAATGTTTTGGTGAAACGGTATGGAACGAACGACCAAGAAACAGCGCTGCCTTGATAAAACCAGCCATCCACGATCGGCATGACTTCGAAATCGTTGGAACACCCGATTGCCAACCGATTTACCCGTCAACCTTACCGACGGTTTCCATCCGGTTGTTGAAGCTGAAGGTGCGATTACATAAACCGACCACTTTTCACTTAGTTTACCTATTTTCTATCGATGGCCTTTTAAATGATCAACTAAGGATGTACGAAAGTGAAGTGATAACACCAAAAACCAGAGTCGTCGTGAAGGAGCATACGCAATTCAAAAAATCCTCTTTACTAGAAGAAAATTCTGATGTTTTTTTACTTTTCCAAGTTGCAGACGTGGTAAACGTTCGTAAGAGGGTTAGCATAGAATTAAGTGATGCCAGCATGGTGTCAATATGATAAAAGTAAAGTTGGGAGGCCATAAAAATGAACAACTGTAACATTATTAGGAAACAGCAGGTGATCGTCACCTCAGGATGGAATAACTGAACAGTGGGGTCTCATATGCATGCGAACGGTGGGATAGTGGTCCGCACCACACATATTAGTAACAGGTAGACGGCAAATTTGAAGCCACTTGGAAAGAGTAATTCAGAACAAGTAGCAAGGTAAGAGTCCCATGAATCGCCTGCTCAAGTGAGTCGGAAGTGCATTTTCCTTTTTGAATTCTTCGCAAAAACGAGTTCCTCAATCAAATGTTACGTTTGTTAGTCTACTGGAGACCATAAAAGATGAATTTCACGCAGTTTGGTGTTACACTGCACACATAAAAAGTCTCCTGCTATTCCAAATACCGAGACCGTTACGTAACTGGCTTGCAAAAGGTCGTTGCTTCGCAAACAAGGACCTCTTTTAACGAAGGAAAGGACTAACAAGATACAAAAAAACAAGGTCACACTGTAGATAAGGCCCCAAATGTGAGCAAGTGACTGCCTACGGTCAAATGGTGTGGTGCTGTAAGTGCCAGGTTTGTACAAAATTTCAAGTCTTGGTTAGAAACGTTTGAAGTTTGTTGTAAGATTAGCACAATGACAGCACAGGAAGACACAAACCGCTTCCATATAACCCACCAAAAAGAGCATTTTCGGTAAGGATTCCAAACGAAGTCCACAAAACCTGGTGTTACGGTGACTACCAATTACACTCATTTTGATTCGACAGTTTCTATAGCTGTGCCAGTACGCTGCTGAATATTGCTTTGTCTTAGTCTCAGCTCTTCTGCAGGCCGGCCGGAGGATGGTAGACCTGATTGAAGGGATTCTTTCGGGCTAATACCACTGCATTATTTCGGTGGTATTTTCTCACACTAACCTCGTCCAGCTGCAACACTCTTTCGGTGCATAACTGCTATGCCGTCTGAAGGAAACATGAGGGCTGAGATACCGTCAGGTTGCCCGAACCTAGACAGCAGCAGTCGAGACGTCGCTGTTGGATTCGAACCAGGGACCTTGCGGTTAGTAACTTCGCGCCTAAACAACTGGGCTATCTCGAGCTCTAACACCTATCTAGTAACACATAAAGATAGACTTCCGACTGCATAGCACTGTTTGTGACATGGAGTTACGAACTACTAGACGCATGACAGCACTTCCTATAACCGCCCATTCTGAGGTTATCTGGTCTCGCAAGTTGTTAGCAAAGAATTAAACGAGTTAAAAGGCTAGAATTACGAGTCCAATGAAGTGTGGGATTGTAAGCACGAATGTGAATTCGGATTCAGCCCAACTGAAACGGTGGATTTGTGTAAAACTTGACGGACCGAGAGATGGATGATTATTATTTGGGTAGAGGCCGAAATTCTAGATTTCAGAGGAACCTGTCGTTCAGCTCTAGCAACCTTTCGGTGCCTAATTGCCATGCCACCAGAAGAAAGCACGAGGGCTGGGATACTACCAGGTTGACCAAGCCCAGACAGGGGAAGTCGAGAAGCAGAGGTCGGGTTCGAACCACGGACCTTCCGGTCAGTGAATTCGCGCTCTAACCACTGATATCCAGTAGTAGCAGTTTTAGCTATTGTTGTTGCTGGTGGTGGCGAGTTCACGTTTGCCCTAAATAATAGCAAATAACCCTTCAGCTGTAGCGCCCTTTCGAAGTCTACGTGCAACGCCATCAGAAGAAAGCACGAGCGTTGAGATACCTTCAGGTTGCTCAAGCCTAGGCAGGGGCTGTCGAGATGCCAAGGTTGAATTCAGACCACAGACCTCCCGGTCAGTAAGTTCGCACCTTAATCACTACCAAATACTCATACAATTATGCCACTAATTCCTCACGAAAAACACCAGTCTAAAAGGTTTCACAGAAATTACCTACCTGAAGTGCAGTCCAGTGCTGCGCACAACCGATACGTTATTTGACAATGCAATGGCGTGAACACATTTTTCTACCTGTACCACTCATCTACACCAATTTTGTAACCAATATTTGCTCAGGGATCTAGTGTGCATTCATTCATAATGTGTGCGCACTGAACCACAAGATGTGTTGACGCAAATAGTTGAGAAGTTGGTAAAACCACAAACTTTGGTAACGAAGAAGTGCGTAGAGCCCGAAGATCTGGTGTTGTACGCGAAAGTACAGTAGAATTGGCTACGAATTTAAAGTGGCTTGGCAGCTTATTACTTTGAGCCACTTCGGTGGGCTTCCACGCCCACACGCGGTGCGATTTCAGCCGCGCATATGGCTGTCTAAGAGAGAGTGTGTGAACCGGAACAGTTCTAAGACTATCGATGTGCACCAGTAGTCGCTAGGCAGAATTTCAAACATTCCTCCGTGAGTCAAAACCGGAACAGATTTTGTCAGATACCGAACAAACTCCCAATTTAACTTTTGGCCACTAGTTCAAATCAGTGTAGTCAAGGCTAGCGTAGCTAGTGGGAAGATTGAGGAACGGGTAAGAAAGAGACTGAAGTTTTTCCCCTGAGAACAAAATATGTATTTACACAGCAGTGGTATGACATTGAAAAACTGACCGTATACTGGGATGATCTCTGTAGGGCGAACAGATTTCAATCGCAAAGTTTGCACCGGACATTATGCACTAGAAAACGGAAACTGTCAGATGCACAGGCTCCCCGGAAGACGCGTCGTGGCAACAAGGAGGTGATGGTTTTACAGAACCACCGATGGTGGTTGGGACATTCCTGCAGAATCGAGGAAAGCAGGATCCACGAGTACCTACTGTGTGAACAACTGAATTTCGAGAAAGGAACTCGTAGCGGATAAAACCGAAGGTTGCTGATCATCGTGGTCAAAACGCTAAAAACCATCAACATTAATCATAACAGGAGGCAGAAACCCCCAAAAAGGTGGTATAAAGAAAAACTCGAACTGGAAATGTGTAAGAGGACGACGAAGTCTGAGAGCTATTGGACTTGGTGCCATGGATTAAGATAAATACACTCACCGAGGACAGCCTGAATGACAGAAGTGGAAGATGCAGCAAATTCCGATTCGTACGAGTCTCGGTGACGAAGACTGGTTCGGCAACGGAACTCGGCTTCAATCATGTCAGCACTCTTACCCTTCGTCTCGGGCATGTAAATGTAGAGAAGTACGATGACCACGAGAAGAATGCATGCCGAAGGCAGAAAGGAGTAGATTTCCAAGTATTTCTGCGACGAGATACGGGAATGGAGAAGAAAGACAGGTCCTGACGCAAACATGTAGCTAGCACAGATGTTTCGACCATAGCAGAACTCCACACGAATATGGATGAGACGATGTTTTTCCATAACCGCGGGCCAGTCCAGAACGCATACGAATTAACGAATGGTCTTTAAATCCTCCGGGGGGGTTTCAATGAACAATGGAAACAGAATAAATTCGCCAGCTGAACCCGAATTACGAAATGGACATGCTCGGATGGACCCAGGACTTACAAAACCGACAGCTTCTGTACCCAGGCTGATAACACCTTCTAATGAGCAGAAATCCGCTTGCAACTACGACGCGAATCGGTCCATCGTGTCAAACAGAAGTGCACAGTAGACTGCATTTGTTCGTATAACGTACCCATCACGCTGGGTCACCACGCTCCTAGGCACGAAATTGACCAAGTGATAGACACAAACTAGTTCGGTCGATCTACCGGTATGTGATAAACCATAACTACTACTGTGGTCATAAACACGCGAACAGCAGGGTTGGAATGTGACAACCGTTGTCCGAGAGCGAGAAGAGTCAGTGTGACCTCTCAGTCGCTCAGGCGACAAACAGCGGTTTCAGATCTGACAAGCAATAATAATGAAAATCAATAGTGAAAAATTTCTACTCAATTGTGACCTGAAAACATATAGCAACATAGGTGTGCTAAGCCTCCGATGCTGATAGAATTAAAGCAAGCCGTTCGTCTGGAAACAGGCAACTATCGAGGAGCGAAAGAAGGAAGACACTCGCGAAAACCCTCATAATTACTATTCACATGAATATTTCGAAATGGTCGTCATTCAGTTGGCATTCACAAAAGTGGCCGTTTAGAGTCACATCAGTGTTTAAGAATGCCATGCTTTACTGAACTTACTATGATTCTGAAGTTTTCAAAGGAGTTCTTCACCTCGCTCAGACCTGAATAAACGAAATCGTCTTGTTTTGGAGACCGTAAAAGGACTCGAAGTGGATCACATCACACGCTACCTGTTAGGCCTGTAGTAAACATGCTCCTTCAGGTGACTGTTCCTCCAGCAGCAGATCAATATTCTCATCAGCTCGTTAACCGAACTGTTGGCACTGGGGCGATAAAGGCAGCGAAGTATACTCAATGAAAGCAAATATCCTCACGGCAATCACCAGGATGTGGGTCTCTAGACCTCTCTGACTAGATTCAATCGAACGACGCCATGTCAGGATCTATTAGGTTTTCTTACTGTACAGAATCGAAAATGTCAATTGAACCGGCAATTGCAAACTGTCCCTCTTTTTTAATGTGTGTAATCTTCCATTTACGAAGAATGTCACTTTGTACTTCTAGTGACGCAAGCAGGCGTCAATTAACCCGGACAGTTTGCCTAACGTTTGCTGACACACGTTTTTTGCGTGGAGCCATCATCACTCAGAGTGACATCATGGTATAGCCAGGGCTGGCAGACGAAAGAAAAAAGTACCGTTCCTGGTGTTCGCCAAAAGAGCCACGTGATTGCCATGTCGCGGGTTCAGATGAAAATTGGCCTTATACGTTCGAAATTTTATAACGTTGAAAAGCTGTACTGCATCAACACAAGAATAATTGGGACAACAGACTTTGATGAGCTGTGTTTAGATATCAAACAGTTTTTAAGAGAAAAGTCACCGACCTAACGGTATCGTCACTGTGGTGTGAAACAAACATTTGGAAGAACTTAACCGAGTGAAAGTAACGAGTCAGTCCTAATGTAAAGCTGGGATCGGACAGCTGATTACACAATAGTGTCCTAATGCCTGACAAGACCACGCAGGAGACATCGGCACTTAAGCACATATGTAACGTGTCAGTCAGAGTGACAATACCACTATTCTAAGATGGTCCAGGGAACCATAAACGAATACACAACCATGTAATTTCAGAAGCGTCACAAAACAGACAAGTATGTAAAACCCTACTAAGCAAATGGATTTAGACTAAGTCGAAACTGCACAATCTGCAGTACCGTGAAGCAACTCACTCAACCAATGATATGACACTTTAAAAGTGCTGACAAATATCATTAGCTTGAACAGTACTTACGCTATTCTGACATTTTAGATGAAACAGGTTCAGTGGAAAAAATAAGGGAATGTCGATGTTGGATAATTATTTACTAGTGCATTGTAAGTTGGGCAATCGTTCCCGGCATCTGCGCATTGCAACTTGACGTATGACTATAAACCTGGCCAACTTTGCACAACTTGACGGTCGCAGATGCAAAGTTACTTTCCTAATGTTAAACTCGAGAAAAATGAAGCAAGATCTGCAACTCAGTGACTATTAAACCGAGACTGGGAGGGAAGTCATAACTCTGACGTGTTTCATCACCATTTGACTTGGCAAGTTCCATTTAGATACGCCCAGAATTGTTATTACAACCGGATAGTCCTTATGTGACCACGCGCAGAAAAGCGCGATCATGGCAGTCACTGGTGTCTTCTTTGGCCTCTTTAACAGTGAGTTCATTACAGCGACCAACTAGCGCGATAGCTGGTCTGAGAATGAGGCACAACCACCAGGTGGGCTGTTCTGGTCACAGCAGCATTTGAATGAGCTGATGCCTTAAGTGTGCGGGAGCTTGACAAGGGCTGTCACCTACCGATCGACCGCAGGTTTACTTGCTGCATTTGTGGTCGTGCCTTGGACCTGAAAGTGACACAAAAATTCAGCTACCGGATGGTTGCCGAAGCCCACGGGCAAAACCTTGTTGCTTTTTTCTCTTAGCGATGTTTTTCATCATAAAGCGAAAGAAATCAGCAACCTGCCTGGTTGAACCATTCGAATCAATCATTACTGCAAGTTTATCTTTGATTTTAGTCAAACATGGTCATGACAGTTTTGTCCAACGATGCTTAAAGCTGGTACATTTTACATGCAGTGCTTTGCGGTCACGACTGGCAGCAGATAGTTCGCTTGTACTAACTTTTGTGATGTGCTCCCGGGGGTTACAGATTGTAACCAACAAGTAGACGATTGTATTTCCATATTACAAATGTTTCAGAATGAAAGGTCAGAATACATTTGACCTCAGCTACACGGTTTCAGTGACATCGGTATTGAGAGGCCGTTTTGAGTTGAAAAAAACCGTATAGCCGTCTTGGATTGCGCGCGCGTACATACGTACATAATCAGTTACGCTGAAAGCTCAAACGCAACGAAGCTGATATGTCGTCCTAGAATTCTGAAAACTAGTCAAACTACACTGAATCAAAATTTTCATATATTGTAGAAAGCAATAATTCTTTCGAATCCAAGTAAGAAAAGACCCCAGTATCCAAGTGAATGCGAAAGTTTCTGGACTGTGCAGACTAACGCGAGGTGGCACAATGGTCAAGTAGCGAGCAACAGGTCCGACAGTCTGTGGTTCGAACCCAATCCTGTCTTTTCGATTGTTACTGGCTAACCAGGCAGTGTTTCAAATTTCGTGCTTCTTTCGCAACAACTACGTATTGAAATGAAGCCAAAACTGAACTATTAGATTAGACGACATATATAGGATCAAAATTTGGCGCAATCAATCGATTTCAATTGAAAACACGTGAAAATCCGTGATACTTAGATGAGACAAGATCATCCCAGAGAGTACAAAAGTTATTCGAATTCCAGAAGTAACTTCAGCCGTAAAGTATGAAAACGTACAGAGTTTTGTGGGCTTCAAAGACAAAAAAACTGGTTGATGCCTGACCAAAGCAGAATAACACCACACATACTCAATAGAACAACCAGATAAATAACTTCGGGATATACATTCTACATTAGCTGACAGAAAGCTGTCACCTTGTTATGTTAGTCCAACTTCAGTGCTGCAATGATGCTGTGGGCTATACTGGCTGGAACTCAGTTCCGAAAGGTTCAACCACGCCAGGTAGGCTAACGAGAAGCAGCTTAACAAAGAACCGCAAGTCCCTGTACTGTGAGAAATCGTATCACAAGACGATCTGGAGGTAAAGTCTTACTATCCTATGCGATAGAAGTGTGAGGGCAGTAAGCTGTTTCCTTCAAGTGATCAGCACGTCCACACTTATGGAGGCCGTGATTCTGCCTTCCTCTGAGGAGGGAGCGGTTAGAAAGAAGAACCGCACACCCTGATCGCCGGCGTATTATTCAATGCAGTCGAAATACTCAAAATGCACCTGTTGTATGCAGCTGCACTAAGAGTCAGTTACTGCCTGCGCCCTTAGGCTAGGCCAGTCCCCTGCAGCCAAGTGGATCGGACTAGTGCGTCACTGGTTCCGGAAAGGGTCTCTCGAGAAAACCGTAACGGCAGCTGTCTGGCGGTTTAGACTTTCGAGTTAGAGGCTAGGGGAAGGGTCTCTGAACAAAACCCTACATCTTCCCACTGTCTTGTGGGTCAGACTGTTGAGTCAAGGGCTCAAGGTGCGGTTCCTCAACCAAAGCCCATTCTTCGGTCTGGGAAACTGGGAAGTATCATTTACCCCTGAAGGTTTTCGTTCAGTGACTCCTCTCCACACTCCCTTACACCGAGTCCTTCCTATTCATTTAGCTGCCAATCACCTAACCGTTATTCCGTACCTAAGCTTCTGCATAGTAAAATGAATCAAAATAAACCACTATTAAATTCAAGGGATCTGTTCCACGTTGCAGCTTTCAACTAAAGTACTCTGTGTCAAATTGGACAACAGATAGGCCTTGTTCAGAACTTGTCTCCCCCTTCGATCGATGTATGTTGTCACTCACAAACACGTATACAAGACTCCAGTTCGGTCATACACCTCAACCCGCTCGGTATGGACCCAGGTTCTTGGCACTTTACAATTCCGGTGTCTGGTGATTTCGATGCAATGGCATGTGGCATCTACGGCGTGGAAACTGTGCCAAGCTCTGGGGCTGAATGGGCCTTACTGGACTGGACTGCATTAAACAGTTTCGGTTATTTTGAATGCTTCGACTGAGATCAATGCATCTAGACGTGGTAAACAGTGTTTGTTTGTTGTATCACCATACTCTGCGACAGACGATGGCTGTGAGGCTGAGAAAGATAGCTTCCATTGTGATTTGTGATAGCGAGAACCACAGATATCGTGATTCTGGCAAGTGATATGAATGTTCTGGATCGTCCTGTAATTCCTGAGGAAACTCATCTTGGTGTCTGATTCAAGGGCTGAATTCTTCTTCTTCAGACTTTCAGTACAAAGGCTCATACCATGCAACATGGAGGCCACAAACTGCAAACCAGCCGTGGACTCAGATGGATTATGTGACAGTCAGCCACCGATGGAGAGCTTCGATACAAAATTGTCGTTCACTCTGGAGTACATGTGTGGATTCCGATCACAGTATTGTGCGGGCGCAGGTATCTATTCGCTTTCCCTCGGCAAAATGCCGGTTGATACAAAACCATTCAGTTCATAGACTGCAAGTAGTCTCTGTAGCTCAATAATATCTAGCTGAGTTGGCTGAGAAGCTTCCAGAACTCCACGGATACGATGGTTGTAATGGTGATTTGGATGACCACCGGATGACGAACCACACTCTAATGAACACAGGATCTCCTCACAAGCGTCAGCTATGCTAGAAGCCAGGAAAACTATACCGGCAACAAATAACTGTGACGGCACGCACAGGTCCCTAAAATGCCGAAAAATGAAGAGCCTAAGGATCGTCAGAGAGCGCTGGTGGATCTCTATAGCCCAGGAAATGGAGGCAGCTTTTGAAACGTTAGACAATCGAACCCCGTTCCAGGTAATCCGATCAAATGGTCCGAGGAGCGCAGATGTTAGTGAGACTATTTCCGAAAACAAAAGGAACTCAAGTCATTCACAAAAACGTTATCCTGGACGGTGGGCTGAACACTGATAGACATTTCAGCTTGGTTCCATCAACTCACCCACTGGGAGACCCAAATGAACCGGAGTGGAATGTGGACACCAGTCCGATATCGTCAGTGAAGTTCAGCGATTAATTTCATTGCTTCAGCGCAACAAAGAATCTGTCTGTTTGCACCCTGCACTCTTCAAAGAAGGTGGCGAGTTCATCGTGGTTAACCTAATGACTCTACTCGAAAATTTCTGGAATGGGGAAGAAATTCCAACAAAACGGGGTGCCTCGACGGTGGTTCCCTTACTCAGAGGGTGCGAGGACATTGTGAGAAAACCACCGGGATATCATCATTCTGGCCACAACTTGCAAGGTGTTCTCTGGTATCATTTTGCGAAGGTTGATCACCGGAAGAGTCAGATTAGCGAGAATCAAGCTGGGTTCCATCCTACCCGGGGCTGCATCGATCACATCACCACTTTGCGACAAGTACTGAAACTGCACGAATCCTTCCGAAGACCAACAACAATCGTCTCCCGCGATTCCATTTCTGCTTTTGACTGCGTTGATCGTCAGAAACTGGCCGTGTTTGTCGATGGTGTCCCTTCCAGATTATTTTCTCTTATGTGCCTCCTTCCGTGGACGCGTAGGTGTCTGTGACAAATTCCCTCGTGTTCACCACATATAGTGGCATCAGGCAGGGGTGCTCTCTGTTAACCTTTCTTTTTTCACTTCGTATTCAATATACTGCATGAGTCTTCTTTACCTGTCTCTAGCAACTAGGGGATCGAAATACCATCACGGACATAGAGCACGCCGATGATATTGCTCTTCTTGGACCAGGTCCCTTAGAAATGCAAACTACCTTAAGTAACCCAAATAATTCTGCTGTGCAGTTCGGTATGCGCTTCGCACCTGTAGAGTGTAAAGTGCTGCTGCAAGATTGGATGGGATGATACCCAAACATAATGTTTGCAGGTAAACTGATCGATGTGGTAGACAAGTTCGTCTATCTGAGCAGCTGCATAGGTCCCGGCGAACTGGCCAAAGACGAAATCACTTCCCTAATCGCGAAGGTCAGGGCAGCGTTTGACAACCTACGACATTTATGGCACCGAAGTGACAACATTTTGAGTGTTAAGGGTAGAGTATACAATGCTGCAGTCCTATCCGTCCTACTTTATGGATCGGAGACGTGGAAGGCCTTCGAAGGCCGTGTTTGACCATCTGTGCCTCCGAAGCATAGCGTGGGTTTGGTTGGGACAGTAATCAGTAATGCTGAGGTAGGCCAGATGGCTTTCGGGCAAGTGCACTCTCCCTCGATAGACCAATTGGTAATACTCCACAGGTTACCCTGGTTATAACAAGTGGTTTGTATGCCAGAGGTCGCAGATCCTCGTAGATCCCTCTTCGCCTAACCTTGTGTCGGATGGAGACGACACAGGGGTGGTCAGTCCATGACTTGTTGACGAAGCATGAAAGTCCTTACCAGTCAACTCAGTCGCATTAATGATTACCGTCTCCCAGATAGGGACCGCGAGACGAGGTGAAACAATGGTCAGTGGCCTTGGCGGCCAATGGCAGTCTTGCGTCAAAGGCATTACATTCACTGCGTACCTCTCAATCATTGCCACACCAAACAAATAGAACAATTCGAAGTGAATGCACAGATTGAGCCATCGTCTTACACATATGAGTCTCATTCCCTTCTTCTCCTTCTCGCTGAACAAAGTTGCAGCAACTGGAACCACTGCACTTCGGTGCACGGTTTCTGGGTTAACCGATTGACCGACATTCTAAATTGGGTCGAATGGCTATCCAACAAAATGTATTCTACAATATGAGAAAAGCGACTTAGGAGGTGACAAAAAACTATCTCAAAAAGAAGGTATTTTAAGGAAAAAATGCATGAAGGAAGTCTTCAAGACGGCTTACCACGCCACACGCCACGTCTACTCGCTCTTTCACTTGCTTTTTCCATGTACAAGCAAGTGTGTAGAACGAACTGAGAGAATACCATTCACCGGGATAGCAAAGTACATACCTGAATACATTACGGCTGATGGTGCAAGACTGCCAGCAAGCTCGACTGCATGTTTATTTGACTGTACACTATGTGCGGATCTTCTTTCAGAATCATAAACAGAAAAGCAATAAACCCTTGCTCAGGCCGGCTGGGGTAGCGACCACACAGCCGCACCTGTGCAAATAGCTGAATCTGGACACTTATCTCGCCTTACTGCGGATTGTGCTTTTGTGTCATTCCGCTCCTCGGGTGTGAACAGACTGGGTTCGAACCTGTACTTCCGTGTTCTGGCACATTATTACGCGTCCGTTGGCTTTCCAAAATCGACTCCATAGATTATCACTTTCGAATAACTGGATGAGACTACACAAAATGATTGAAAACACGCTGTTCTGCGGGTACGTTGTTCCTGCCTACTCTACTGGAAGTAATTACTGCACACGGATGCAAATATGATCCACAGCGTGGTCAAGAAACACCTTCGGTCTGATGATAAGAGTCAATGTTTGGTCTGCAAATCAATAAAGTCCTTTGTTCCTGTGCGTGATTTTTCCATGACTTTCTATGGCTGACAGCCAATTCGAGCTCTTGAAGTTCCACTGTTGGTTCATCTTCGTACCGAATAAACCAAATTGATCCGACATTAAATTTTACACAAAATCCAAACGACTGCGTTAGATGTTCCTCTATCTCAGTCTCTATGGAAAAGGGGAACCGATCGCCTTCCTTGGACAGAAAACGCACTACAGTTGAATACTCACCTTCTCAATGAATACTGTGGTGCTAATACATATAAGTAGTTCACCAGCTTTATACGGATTTGGGCCAAATGGCTGTTATGAGAACAATAAGCAAAAACCACGAGGGTTAGGTTTATCGGAGATGCCAACTAAACTGTTCTTATGGACCACCGTAGAGTTTGGCGCCTCGCTACTTATATAGCAGCTAGGTCGGCGTTTGGGTCATTGAAATGATGATGGAATTTTCGTCTGTTAAGTGCGACGACCTTCAAAACTAGCCGATTCAAGTGGATCTTTTTAACCGTCCCATTGCGATAAGCTCGAACAAGCCCAAATGTTTCCAGGAAACATATTCGAGTAAAGGATGATTTCTGTCCTAGCATATTTTTGGGAGCCAAGGTTTGCTTTGCTTTTTTGTACGTAGAAAAATGTTGACGTTATTAAACAATGTGCTGATGACGTTTTCTCTGCGCATTCCAGAGGTGCACACGAAAACTCAATTTCTGTTTGGGTGGCCGGGTTCGAGATCGGGATTTATTTACTTATTTAGAGAATTTCACAGAAATACGCATGCAATCTGCTCGAAATCTTCACGCGCTTTTACGGTTGGTTTAATTTCTTCTGAAACCTTACTGTTCTCAAAAACAATTCCCAATCTGATCAAATTGGCCAGATACGATTAGTGGATATACATTCAAGAGTTCTAGAGTGAATAACTTGAAACCAGACGAACTTTCAGACAGAACAGACAGATGAACTGTCACACGACACATGGGACGTGGCTTGCAGTATCAGCATTATTCATTTGAATGAAGATGAATCGCCAGAGAGTTTGAAACTTTGTTAGCACAGTCTGGTAAGACGGAAAATCCAGTATGGTATACCCATTCCTGGACGGAAACTCGATCGAAACGCACCGTATGTGGTCAGTGCAGGCAGACCTTACAAGTTGAATTAAACCAGTTAATAAACAAAGGGCGTATAGAAGGTGTAAATGCGGGACTTACAGCAGCCAGCTGAACACCGATGGATGGACAATCACGTGTTACCAAGGTCGGTGCACATAGAGCATTAGACAAAACGTAAAAGTCACTATAGTTTCTATTCACATTCCATTCGGAGGAAAACAACTACGGTGATCAAAACTAATGACCTAAGATACAGCTGACCCAGAAAGCAGTTTATAAAGGCACCAGTCTTACTGAGGGTAAAAACGTAAAAGGTTGGAATGTAGAAATTCGAAGACCTTTGTTGAAAATCATGCTGGTTTGTTCTGCACACGTCAGTTGGCCTTCAACTAAAGTTGAATAAAAGCTGTTTAGCATGGCCCACATAAATCCGTTGATCGCGGATGCACTGTGCCCCTGTTCAACCGTCTAAAACGATCCTAACTAGTTTATCAATACCACTGAACTTGAGAATTCAGAAATATAGCTGTGCTTGCGTTTCTGCGAAAATATCACCTGTCTTCCTATAAGACTGTCCTCACATACAGTATAGTGGGAACAAGTCACAGCTAGCTCGCCTAGACCACGACAGGAGTCTGCCGCAAAAAGAATCTTTCCATAGGATATATGATTGGACTCAAAACTGGGTTCTGTTGTAGCCATATATTAATTCATGCCTACGTAGTCCATTGGCGTTCGTGTAACTCTTCGGTTAGATACATCTCAGTAACCTAACCAGTGCTCAAAAACAAGTAAGTAGGCACAAGCTAGTCCGGCTATCCTGTAAGCAGTATCTCGTTCTGTACCTTTCGATGGGTCCATGTAGCCTTTCAGGTAACAGAATTTCGCATGAATGGATATGGACCGTCTGAACCAGCGTCACCACTTGGCCAACAGAAAATATCATCCACGTAGCGTTAGTAAAATGTAAGCTATTCACGATGGACATGAGTTCACCGTTTTTCATCCACAAAGTACTAAGAGAACAACGGGTGTGAACTTATAGCCACGCAACCCTTTTGTTGATAGTGTTGTTGAGTCGAAATCGGGGATTGAAAGCACAAGTCAGCAACAAACCAAGCAATTTTTTCACCGGAAATTGCACCAACGTATTGTGTTCAGACTCGAAACGACAATGATATTTTATCATTTCAGCTAATAGCACGTTTGTGGTCAGTGATTTTGTGTTTTGAAAAATGCAAAAAAATTTCCGCAAACATTTACCTCCCGTACTGTCTGAACAAACTGGCGGGTGTCTTGCGCAGGTTCTAACTATTGAGCAGTTGGGAGGTGGGAACAATTATCCACAAAAATGTTCCCAATGTGAATTCTAGTTTTGTGGGTTTTCCATATCGATGGGGATATCTAGCCATTGATGGGATTGGCCTCTCATACCCCAACTTCGTAGACTGAATGAAAAAACCAGGATAAGACTAATCGTCAAGAGTTTCATGGTCCGATTCCAGTTGACACCATGTCCACCTTACGCCTGATTCCAGTAAGCAGGATACGATGAGGTAATCGATTACCAAGTTTATGAAAGACATGACCGAACCATTGTACGTGTAATATCCTCAATGGAACAAGCACTTGATTCGTACCGGAAACCAGCTGTACAGTTCGGTATCCCTAACGCCATGTTCCTAGGATACATTTGCAACGTTATGAAGTCACCGACAGAATGCTGTGCAGAAATCACCGCCGAAAGTTGCACTAATCCAAACCAACTTAAACAGAGAAGCTAAAAAGTATCAGCGATCCGAACTAGAAAAGAAAGAAACCGTAGCTGAATACGTAATCACTGATGGGACATTTATTCATGATCAGCCGCTTCCCTGGATAAAAAAGCCCGATATGGAACACAGCAACAGTATATTCAAACAATGTCTATGGTGGGCCAGTCGACAAAGATCTAAAGATCGGCTGCTGTGTGAGACCATTGCCACCAAATTTAAGAAACTGGAATTCCTCAAAGCAACGAGCCCCGACATAACCCGAGAACAACTTGTTGGTCCAAGGGTTAAGTGAATGAAATGCTCAGAGAATGATTTCACAAGAAAAGCACCAACATCAAGTCTGCTATTGGCCCCACTATGAGGAAATCGAGGGGTTCGCCAAATACTCCTATTTGTATACGAATTCGGTTTTGACGGGAGTCTCAACTGAACCGAAACTCCAGTTTGTACTGGTCGAAGAGTTTGCAGCAACCTTATCAGTGATGCGTTCCGTCAAAACCACAGGATTGTTTGGCTGAATGCATTCAGTAATTGCTGTGAAAACGGCAGTAAGCTGAGAGCCCCGCCTATCTCTGTCTTCAATTTGATGCACACTATATAATGAGGAAACTGCACCACACGCTATATCTAGCCAATTGCTCTGTTTATGAGAAACCAACGTAGTGCATCAGTGTCAACACTGATATTATTTACGAGAATAACCATGATAACGGCCAACAGAGAACAAGAGATTTATCTACCCAGTTTGCGCAACCGACATGTTGACACGGTCTAAAAGTCACACGCAGTTTAAATAACAATGCGTGAAATAATGTCGATGGAACAGCTCTTTTGTTAGTCCAGCTCAAAAAACCAGCGGCCATGTTTGCCAGGCAGTTTTTAAAAATGCGAGTATTCTTTGTCACAGATCAAGCACAAGTGCGCAAAACGATTGAAGCGTAGAGGTGCCCACGTAAACTTCGTGGTGGAAGTTTTTGAATACCTGTCGCTACATTGTTTGGCTGCTCATAGGTTTTCCAAAATGTGACCAGATGTCACAGTTACGAAGGGTGTCTAGGATCAGAAATCAACACTGAAACATGCGCAGATCTTGGACGAGGATGCTGAAAAGCATCGGTAATACGACAAAGCTGGTTATTCCGCAGGGACATCTACGGCTGGTCAATCGCCTCCCTCTGTTGTTGGTATGCGATATGAAAGTTATGTTCCACACTGAAAGCCAGCAGCAGTGTGCACATCCTGCAGCCAAGATGAAATTCGATCCCGCAACTTAGTAGCGGCGGCAGAGAACAGTTAAGCTTCGAGGGTGTAGGCAGCCGTGCAGTCGACCATTAGTTGCAACACAACACAATTTATTCGGCTGTCGCCCATTCGGTGCACAACCATGTCATCCGACTGAAGGACAAACGGATGAGGGGTAGCCACGTTGCCCAAGCCTAGGGTAGGAAACAGCGGAAAGCCTTGGATGCATCCGAACCACAGATCATTGTGGATGGAGGTGGAGGATTGTATGTGTACACAGCAAAGGATAAGGCACACCGCGACTAAATCACTAACTTTAGTCCCGTTCTGATGCGCGAACAGAAAGTACCATGATTGACGCACTATCAAGTGTGTGTGTGTGTGTGTGTGTGTGACTATCAGTATCTGCACGTCTTCCCGAAGATGAATTGGCCAACGAGAAAATTCCAATTCACTTTGGGCAAGCAAACAACGTTTTGAAAATTTTCCTGTATGGGTTTACTCCGAAGCTGGATACAGGGATGAGTGATGATTCACAACGGTCTGAACGCCGAGGTCCTGAAGATCCTCCAACTTTCAAAAAAAATTTTCATCGATGAGAAAGCTGAACAGAAATGAATGGAGTGGACGTCGCTACTGGAAACTACTCTGAGTAGAGCAGCTATTACAGAGGCCTCCGTACACCCTCACAGGCCCGAAAGTATGTGAGTTTAAAGACTGGGTTAAGTAAACGAATCTCTGGGCAAGCAATGTCGGGTGGGCGAGGTTAGAAGCACTGACCGATCGAATACATGCTTAAGCTGGGAGAAACACGAAGATTATGGGTTGGCCGTACATATGGTACTGCTCTAATGCCTGACAGAGTGCGAAGGTGTGGTCTATGCAGCCTCTGACCGATCGAAATGCAGCTTTCTGCCCATGGGCCGAAGTTTTGCGTGCCGCCAAAGAATCAATAGTATCAGAACCTTGAATCAATAGGAGTAAAAAACACCTCTGTGGTTACTACGTACACGGGGAATACTCGATTTGAAAATGGGCACTATTGCGGGCTCACCTCAGTCGTCTGGAATGGTCCCTTTTCCCAAGACAGACTCAGATCAGTTAGACAGGTACTGATTAACCAATTTACTGTTGACTTTAAACAAAATGGGTAAAAGACCGCTGGGACGAGAAGCATGATGGCGCTGATGAGGAATATACACTTGAGTGATTTCGAGGCCAAAGGAAGTTCCACATTTACAGCTCACGTTTCTGTCGAAGGCCGACAGCCTGGATAGAAAGAGGCAGGTGGCTAACTGAAATTTATTGTTCTCAACAGTCCAAACGTTCTCCTTTGCTGAACATTAAAGAACTAATGTGGTCCTTTATGATGCAACTGAGGACTTAATGAAAAACTGAAATGGAAAAAGTTGCGGACAGTTCCAAAACTTCCTCATTCTTTTATTTCTTCGGCCCTTTGGATCCACCAAACTTTCCGGTGTGTGTGGAGGCTCTGGTTTGCTTGTTTTGGATTTGGATTGTGGTCGCAAACGAATAGAATTTGCCGCTAGGTCTCCAGCAAATCCACCATTCTATTGAAGATCCAATCTTTGGAAGAAACTGGCTGGGTTGTACCTCATGTAGAGGTTTCGATATCAGGCAAGGCTGTGGAAAACCCTCTCCAGTGATCGCTAACAGCACACATCGGACCATCAGGCAAGTGTTGGAGGAGTCAGTTTTTAGTATATTCGTTTGATTTCTGGGTCTACGAGCTTCTCATTGACAAAGAGGTGCGAATTTCTTGCGCAAACCTGGACAGAACAATGAAAAGCAGCAACGGACACTTGCATTATCAGAGTCGATGTAGTTATTCAAGAAGGGGTGACAAACAGGTCCCGAGCCTCGTCACGGGTAATTAATGGTAATATGGTCTATTTGGGTTCGAGAATGGTTCGCTGGTGGGCATCACCTGGTCAAACGACGTTTGCTGTTCTGAAAGTTGGTAGTGCACAGCAACAGTGCAGTTAGCACACAAATGCACTGGGCGCTCTCCGCTGTCCGTGCGTCTGGTGTAGAATCCAAGACGACCACCCAATAGAACCTAAGCAGCGCCAAGCCTACCTAAATGTCTGTTCATTTGACCTTCGTGTGAGCTTTTAGTTGGTAGTAAGCGGACACCCGTGTTGTACACAGGAATGAAAGTGAAACGCTTGATGGCCTCACGCGACGCGTTAGCGTATTTTGGTTGTGAATTTCATGGTTGTACGAGGCTTGGAATAGTGTCAAGGCGTCCAAACCTAGACAGAAAGATTACGGCCCTTAATCAAGGATATGGTTCGAAAGCCTGGCCCCAACGTGGTGGGTGGATGCAAACAGCCCATTACAATCGTACAATTGGGAGGAACAAGTAGCAGTACAAGTTCCACCCCTCGATATGGAAGACCAGCAGGCTGCGTTCATCATATCTCTATGGACTGACTATCCTGGTAGGGGAAAATTGGGAGGGGGGGAAGTGATAGTGTCAAAGTCATAGAGGTACACATACCATCACATCACGATGAAAGTGCCTGATAAACGAACAACTCAGTTCAGTTTGACAGTCGTTAACCAAGTACCAAACGCCTGTTGGTTCCAGCTGCCGCGATGCTGTCTACTGGGTAAAGGAAAAACGATGGTACGGGGTGCGCGGAATAACTGACACTGATTGCCAAGATTTTTCTCACCGGATGCTAAAATCCTCGTTGACGTTGTTGCGGTGAGTGTACCAAATGGAAAGTATCATAGTCATCTTCATTCATAATTGTATCAAGCTGGCTGACCGTGAGCAACCCAGTGACCGAATAAGCACACAGGAGTTTAGTCTGTTTTCGATCTGCTACCGTCGCAAATCTAATGATCGGTCATCCACCGTAATAGGACCAGAGATTTCGCTTTAAAGGGGAAGCAATATGCTGACAAAATGGATGGGCCTGAAATGAAACAATTCTCGAGTGAAAGGGCGTCACTAAAGGTAGTTAGCATCGACTTTCTCGGGTTGATAGCCAACAAACCACCACGTAAACGTTCCAAAAGGAGCAACAATCATGGACTGATCCACCTCAGCTCGCATGCTAAGCAACCAAGTATGTGGAGGAGGACACCATGTGACCGAGTGATTTCGGTTGTCTCAGAAATTTGTACTGCACAGAAACAGTCTGTGTTGAGCGCACAGTTGTATCGAGTCCAGTCCAAGGGGGGCACCCAATTACGTCCACCTACTTGCGGATTCATCCCCCTGACATCTACGATGATATTTGAATTTCTGGCCTGCTGTAAGTGGGTTTCCAAAGCACCATGATAACTGTCACTCATAGTATCATGGCCATAATCTTTTTGGACGCAAGCAGATACAATGGAAAACAGTGATAATCAGTTTCTTCAGATGTTTCCGGAGAAGTTGCGCGATTAGGCACAGTTTGGCTTGAATAATGCCGACTCTGGCACAGTCACACGCAGCTAACTCCGGCTCAGCAAATTTGCGGAACCGAAAACGAAAAGACGAGGCTAGAGCGGAAGAACAAAGACGTGAATGGGTAAAAGATGTCAGGAGTAGTCTGTTCTCGCTTGTCCCCCTCATCCTCACTGCATGCACAAAGTCGACGGCGCCACGTGATGGCCGACATTTGTGCAGTTGTACGCAGACACCGCCAGGGTACCAAGGCCAAGATAAGATGGCTGGAACACTCAATCAAAACTTTCCACCAAAAAGCTGACTTCAAGGCAGTAAGTTTCGGCTTGAAACAACCATAATAGTTCGGTTTTTGAGGAACAATTCACGACACATGTTCCAACGTCCGAACGGGAAGGCCAAGAGAGTGAGTCAGTCAGATTCCTACTCCTCGACCAAACTGGCGTGAAAGACTCTGCAATTGTCGTGAGGACATCCGCAAGTATGGCTAAGTTGCTCGCAGGGATATATACTCCGTCGCGCCACTGTGAGGTACAGTCTCCTCGTGATAAATCGAAATGAGCATCCTAAGGTATGAGAAATTTCCAAAGAGAAACCCAAACATTCCTGTCTTGATTTCGCATCACCAGGAAAGGTGGGACGGTTCTTCGGAGAAGCGATCTATCTGCTCGCCCAAGATTTATGGTAAGTTCCGTGACCTTACGGGCTCGGTGTAAAATATCGTATCAATCGGACTATTACAGAAATAATTCGAAGGCATTTTTACTAACATTGGTTTTGACCTTTGTCGGCTAGGTAAAAGTAAACCCAATTTAGAACTGGGATTACGAGCGTCATTCACCTACCTTACCCTAACGACACTGGTGGGAAACAGAGAATACCGAGCATCCGCCTATTTACACATGTGGCCAAGCCAACGTTCTGTTTGCTCCAGATGGCCTTCGGCTTGTTTTAGGCCCCCGTGACACGGCGTTTGGTGGGCAATTTACACAAAAGTACTTCCAGCGTTCTCACGCTTTATCAGACAAGAACTATTTCCGGCAGAACCAGGAAGAACAAAAAGGCTGAAGCGGAGAAATAAAATGCAGCCAGAATGACTCAGACACCATATGGTGATACTACTAATGGTTTTCTCAGATTTCTTGTCCAAAAATCCTGCTCAAAATAAAGAAAACCCACCGATTCCGCCAAGAGATCAACTCTATTTGAATGTCATAGTCACATCAAAGCTGTGAAACAACAAACTGCTGCATTTGTTGTCAATAGCTCGTATGCATGAAGGTATTATCGAAACAAACGAAACCGAATGTTTCACCAGAATTGTTGGAGAGACTATTTAAAAATTGGTGCCAGTAGAAATCCCAAATGTTCTTCTAGAACATACGCCAGTAAGTGCAAGGGGGAAAAGAGACATAGCCGATCAAACGCGGTTTCTTTTGCAAAGGAAACCCAAATACCGAGAACTAGAAAGACCATTTTATGATAAACAACTTTGATGTGATTATAAGTGGTGTCATGCACTTGCAACGATCGAAATTTGCGCGTGCATTGGACTTACTGAGAACAAGCGACTGTGTTCGAATCAATAAAGCGTACAATCGATCATACTAAGTGGACTGGAGTAGTAAAGAGTTTGATAACAAAGACTGAGAAGGGCGAGTTTCGAACAGTAAACCGGTTGTGCATGTCAACTTGGACATCTTGGCACATTTCAAACCATTCAACCAAAGAATCACGAGATCTCGAGTAAATTTGGATAGGATCGGAAGGGATTCAGGGCGACGACTAGTTCATTCCTATACCGTGAATGTGAGTTCGTATGGGCAAATTATTAGACTAGTAAAAAATAATAACAAAATAATACTAAACACCAACTGAACTTGCAACTGCACTCTTCGGACTAACAAAGAAGTTCGGTAGGCTGTCGCACAAGCGGAGATAACGATTTTTGGAATGATTTTAGTAGGCCTCTCCCCTGTCCACCTCTATCCTTTTCTTCACAATGAGGCTTTCAAATAAATCATGGTTGTACAGCAGCGAAGCATCAGTGTTGAACACTGATGTCAAGCTGTCCATGCTGATGATGGTGCTGATTTTCGAACTTTTTATGTGGAAGGTTATGATCAATATGTGTCTCAGAATATTCCGTAGTTTGTGGTGGCGGGTAGTCTCTCCAGGTCCCTAAGCTTAACACACGCTCGAAGAAGACAAAAATGGGGTTCATTGGGAGTCGGTACCGCAGACAGCAGCCACCCAGCGGTACCAATTAAACAATTCGATTTGAAAGCGACCATCACCTTTTGGCTTACTATCAGTAGGACAACGAATAAATTTACCTCGATACTATGACAAACAGACATACCATAGCGAATGTAATTGAATATCCGCTTCAATAAGCACATTGTAAACGACAGAGTCGACCGCGCCGGAGCGACGAAGCACCTGAAACTCAGCCGGTGACGACATCATCTGGAACACCCTTTTGCAGGTATTAACCTTCTGCACAGGACAAGAGAAGTTCTTTGAGGGTGTACTAGCAAATCATTGTTTACACAACGGAGCTGCGAATTACATGGTTTGCATTATGTGCAACAATTTGAGACGTGTAAGAAAAACGGGGAGCAGAATTCACACCACTTACAATCATTTGTATAAAGCCCAGTGCAACCGCTATATTGCACAACCAGTTGGTCGTTGCCGACACGCCAGTTGCAGCATCCCTCGTTTCCTGCGAGAACATTTCGGCTGCGATAAACCATGGGATCGAGCCTGCCGCACGAACAGTAAAAAAACGTGAGTAAAGCAAGGTAGGAAACAGGCAGGGCACTTTTTTGAACCCAATATGAAGTAAAAAACGGCAGTGAGATACCGAATTGTTTTTCTCCAGACGTGTGCAACCAGAACGTTTCTGTCTAAAAATGTGGCACACGCACTTCGTATTAGGTTTCTACTTGGCCCAGACAGGGCTGTCGTCAAGATTTCCAGTATTTTCAGTCTTTCGACGAGTGAAACGGCTGGTATATTGGTTTTAGGATTATTAACAAGCTGCGCTCTTCGATGTACAGAGCGTGCTGTACGGATTAGTCGGAAATCATCACTCTAAAGTGGCGAACGCTATAGCAGGTGTTACGATCTGATACTAACAGATGGTCTTCGTCTTTGATGTGAGAGGCGAAACAGCTTACATCGTCGTTGGACAGAAGATTCGAAGTTGAATTCCCTTGAAGCCGGCACTAGCTCTCTGAGGGCTGTGACTACGACAAAACCTTCCCTTCCAAAAGTGACTAATGCAGGGATGTTTTACTGTACTCAATACAGGCAATGGAAAATGGACGATAAATTGCTGCGTAAAGTGTTACGGAATCAGATATCGGTGGCACACCGTACAGACAGACAGAAGCGGTACGCTATACAGGCACACTTATTCGCAGTTCTACCAGTTAGCGGAAACATGATACGGGGTCAAGTCGTCATACAGTGTTCCCGATAGAATGGAGAGGTTGCCTGCCAAAGTGTCAAACGCGCACATCGTGTAATGGACTACGGCAAATGACGTAAAATTGCTCTCTGTACAGTTCGGCGAATTCGATCAAAAGCAATGTTTCCCAAAGTAGCAGACTTCATAAAATGGGCAAAAAGCACTTTAGGTACCCACTGATTTTTCACGGCAACTCATTCAAAATTGAGATAAAAATCCCAATAGGCAGAGACAGACGAAATACACATTATCATCATCATCATAATCATCATAATCATCAAAATAGACAGCAATACACCAGCAGAAAACTTGTGCTTAGCTGCCATGCAACCACCGGGGAAGATGGTTCTGCTCAAGAGTGAAAAGAAAGAGTGGAGGGAAGAGCGGAGAGTTACTGCGAAAAGGCCTATGCTCCCACGGATAACGATCAAGAAAATAACATATTTGAGGACAATGTTGGAGCTGTACTCCATCAGTGGGAATGATCTAGCATCCTTTGCGAACTTTACCCACCACAAGGCCCCCACGGGAAAAATCACGTGAACCCCAGCCAGGAAGATGCACAAATCACAAAAAAGGCTGAAAATATGCTAGTAACCAAGTAACCAAGCAAGTAGTAACCAAAACGAAGCAATAGACATAAACAAGCCCGTCTCTCGGATTCAGCCTAGTGGGGATGGTGTTAACCTATTGACTGCGATTTGATGAAAACACCAGTATTCGATAACTAATCAAGATCCATAGGGACGGCGGCACCGAATAGACGAATTTTACCAACCGAATAGCGGCGCTGTTCGGGAGCACAATTCAGACCGTGTTTGCACGCCTTGAACGCTCATACTTGAGTGTGTCTATCAAATACTCTATTAGCACCGAAAAGCAGCCCCTCTCTGGGAACGGCATAACTGGCTTTCGTTGATGGGTCTCCTTAGGAAAAGACCTGCCAACCGAAACAACGCTAAATAAAGGTGATAATAATGATAACATAATAATAAACGTAACAAACCCATAAACTTCCGATAAGGACATGAAATGTCGAAGTCTGTATTGCAGTATGGTGACCTAATGTGAAGCCCTGAAAACCAAATTCAACTTGTAAAAGATTTACACTGTCTATGAAGGTATTCCTTTGAAAAGATCCCCATTATTCAAACACCATATGAATAGACAACAGAGAGTGTCATTTGAGTCGTGCTTGATCCACTGGCAAATGTTTTTACTTGCACAAATACGATTGTTTGATTCCACAAATTTTCGCATGTAAATTCCAAACATTGAAAGGTCCTCCTGCTGGCCCATCAATAGTGTTGGTTGTAACGTTCAGTTCAGTTCAGTTGGGTTAACCGCAGTGCATCATTCGGTGCATGGGAAACGGATGCGGGTGAGGGCCCGTGAACGAAGAGTTACACGGGCAAATGATACTTCCCAGTTTCCCAGACCAAACATTGGGCTTTGGTTGAGGAGCCGCACCTTGAGCCTTGGACCCATAAGTCTGATCCACAAGACAGTGGGAAGATGTAGGGCTTTGTTCAGAGACCCTTCCCCTAGCCTCTAACTCGAAAGTCTAAACCGCCAGACAGCTGCTGTTACGGTTTTATCGAGAGACCCTTTCCGGAACCAGTGACGCACTAGTCCGATCCACTTGGCGGCAGGGGACTGGCCTAGCCTAGGGGCGCAGGCAGTAACTGACTCTTAGTGCAGCTGCACACAGCAGGTGCATTTTGAGCAGCACCAGATCCTTCAGTGTTAAAAGTATTTCGACTGTATTGAATAATGCGCCGGCAGTCACGGTCAACTGTCGTGCAATCGGAGTGTGCGGTTTTTAGGACCGATCTTTTCTAACCCCTCTCTCTTCAGAGGAGGGCAGAATCACTGCCTCCATGAGTATGGACGTGCTAGTCACTTGAAGAAAGCACAATAATGCCTTCATACTCCTATCGCAGAGGATAGTAAGACTTTACCTCCAGATCACCTTGTGATACGATTTCTCACAGTACACGGACTTGCGGTTCATTGTCAAGCTGCTTCTCGTTAGCCTACCTGGCGTGGTTGAACCTTTCGGAACTGAGTTCCAGCCAGTATAGCCCACAGCATCATTGCAGCACTGAAGGGTGACGACCACGACAGGGTCACGGCATTAGGTCGTCGTGACGTTCAGAACGCAGTCATAGTATACACAGACTCATTCACGTCACCCATCTCACAAAAATCTACTTTTCGCGTCCATCAAGGGTGGCCCTTTCTGTATTTGAAAATAGGAAAACTGGTAATCGCAGCGTGATTAAAACGATCGAAGCCCAAACAGGTTGAGCATGCAGTACTAGAGCCAAGACAATATAGGGACAATGGAATAGAATCCACCGAAGTTAGCACATCCTCACCGACTCCAACAATGTAGACCCAAAATTGTTGGGCTCCGAGAGTGCGATGTCCGGATATTCTCAACCACAAAATATGTCATACTGCTTAGGGAAAGCTGGACAGAAAGCACTGAAGATACTCGGAGTTAGGGATTCTTGCATGACTGCAAGTTTGCTTGCTTTAATGAATTTGCGAGTTATCTGGGCGGTTTTTGCCAAATCTCGAAGCGTGTCGTTATTTTTTTGATAGATTTGCGGAATACTTGAAATTATAGTGGTCGTTGTCGGGATTTGGAGGTGTTCTATCAGAAGGTTCCAGTTAAAAGCCAAACGTCACCGAAGTGAAGATGCTTTATTTTGGAGGAAGGGAGCTCATTGGAGAGCTACTGTATGGAGTTGTCGGCAATGCGATAGATATCCCCATAGCCGTTTACTGTTTTCCGCGGAGTGCACAGATTTGCACGCAGCTGTACGCTAGCACAGCGTGTGGGGCATTTTTTTACAGAAGAAAAGTACTGACCGCGTTAAATTGGCACTAAGGGACGGGACGTTGCTAGGCTGATTAACATTTTACTCAATGGTTTTTGGCAGAAAACCGGAAATGGGTGACCATTTTGTTCTAGTGTAGGGATAAACTCTCTGGCTTGACCATGATCCTTCACTGTGATTTCGATTATTCTGAATATTTCCATCCACTAATGATAACGACGACTCACGCGGCGTCTGTCAGTGGGCCCAAATTTGCTACCACATCGCTCCTATCGGGAGTGTAAGTTACCGAGGTTTACTAGCCACAATGGACAGCATTTCATTTTTACCCACTAGTCATCATAGGTCTTATCCCTGGGCGCTGCGTACGTTGAGTGCAATTCAGAGCTAGCTAGCGATCGGATCAACAAGATTGCCTCAATAGTGCTTCGCATCTTCTCAGCAAGTAACGAGCTCTTTCTGCAGGTCAGTGCGTGCCAAATCAAAATAGATTAAAAATTCAGTGAACAACTAACTGTCTCGAATGACAAACGGTGATAATTTGAATGTTCTAAGTTGAATTGGAACGAGGAAATGAGTAGCGCTTCATGCACGAGAGGAAATCAGTAATCAGTGTACCAACATTTCGAATAAGTAGGGATGCACCGTATCAGCAGAAGAGCGATCCGACCTAAACCACATTTAATATGGTGAACTGTCCACCGTTTTTGTGAAGCGGAATACGTTTTTTTTGGCATACAGAAAGGACAGCAGAAATTCCACAGCAATTTCTCTCCACCCTAGTAATACTTGTCATCTATTGTCAAAGCAACTCCATGTAGGACACATGTTTATAACTTATTCACCATGGACTTTCGAAAGGAACATAGTGCGTGGAAGTAAAAGGTAAAATGGAAGCTTGGATATTTAGGACGAAAGTTATGTTTCATTAGCATGATCTACTGGAAAATAATACCAGTCCAGAGTAAAATCGGTGCGAAATGGCATTGAACAGCACCGATACAGTGGAGTAAAGTTTGAACCCAGTTCAAACGACTCCGTTTATCTACAGCACGAGACACCGATGAGTCGCCATACTGTCTTGGCCTTCATGAAGGGTGCATAAACAGAATTTCAGAGTAGCAAAATCATTGAAAAACACTAGTTAATTAGTGTTCAAGGGCAGCACGAAGCTAAGAGACCTTTGGGTTATTACCGAACATGAGAGTCTATGAACGAAACTGTCATCAGTACATGGAAGTGTGGCCTGCCAGATATTCGATAACCTACCGTAAGGTTGACAAGGTCGTCAAATGTTTGTTGCGAAGTGTTCCAACTGTATCGGTCGTCAGTTGCGTAAAATCGTGCAAATGTTCTCCTCCTTACCTCACTGTGGATCCATTGGGCAACTGTTCAGAAACATTTCTGTTCGGTTGACCAAATGCACAATCTACCGATAGCTTTTTCCGAAAACCGCCTTCCACTCCTTTTGACCAATACCGATTATCCCTCCAGCATGTCCGAGTGAGATCAGATTGCCTGATAAGCCTGACCTATTTTATGACCCAATCTAACCTGAAATAACTATCACTAAATACACGTCCCACACCAAAGCAGCCCGAGTCCTCCAAGGCTGTAGGTTTCTACGCACATTCTTTTACAAACAGTGGAATATTAAAGTTTTTCGCACTGATTTGTCATTCGTTATGATACCCGATTCATTCTCCAGTGGAAAAAACAGATCATCTAGGCTTGTGAACCCGCTGCATCGGACGAGTGTAGACCAACTATATAAAAAAAGCATGCTGAGAAAACACTGCTAAAGCCAGAATATCATAAAATCGGGAAAGAAAAGGGCTGAAATTAAGCTCAAGTTCAAAGCTCCCAGACTTACTAAGATCTTGAGAACAGTAGTAGAATATATAGCCACATTTTGCGTCAGTGCTAGCAAGAGACACTCATTGCAGCATGGGCATTAAATGGAACATATTGTTGCGTGCACCCCAGCACATAGTGGGTCGATAAATTGGGCAGGTAAGGAGGACTCACCCGTGAAAAAGACCCGGCTTTAAACGTATTCATGCAAGAAAATGAGTTTATTATCCAGACAGTACACTCACCAGGTCCAATGCCGAATCCGAAAACGAACACGTAGATCGACACAATCGCCGGGTAGATTGGCCAATTGACCTGGCCATACTGCTTGCCAATCATACAGAAAGTGAACGACAGCAAACTCAGGAATGCGACGGCTAGACCACCGATAAGTAGGATTCGCCGACCCAAACGATCAATAATAAATATAGAGACTATGGTGATAAGCAGCATAAATCCACCGATGCCGATTGTCGTATAGGTGGCCTGCTCATCGGTAAGGCCATTTACTTTGAACAATTCAACAGAATAGTAGATAACCTATAAAAGATAAAAAGTGACACATATCATTGGCATAATCAGAAAAAGCGATTGTACCACAAAGTTTACAAGTAAAAATCTAGCGTTTCGAAAAAGACGCCCGTTACTGATAATATTCAGCAATAATCTACTGGTACAAGCGTGGAGATTCGGAGTTCGGCATTAAGCATTCACTCCTAGTGGTCAATCGTCCATCCCATTTGAACGACAACCCTGCAAAATATAGATAGCCTCATCTTCTGAGAGGAGGAAACGCTCCACAGACCGCGTGTTTCTTCCAAGTGAGAAGTGGTTACTAGAATGGCCAGCCAATAGTGGATCACGTGGAGTAAAATGTGTGATTGGGAGATAGTGGCAGTACGTCCTGTCTAAGTGCGAGCAACTCGCACTGCTGATCGACCACTGGTGGTCCAATGGGATAGTGCTCACCCACTCACCGGAAGGCCGTTAATTCGACATCTAGATATCAGTAGGACGTTGATGATTATTCTCAAGAGCGAAAAGAGGTACGGTTTAAGAAGCACCTTTAACTGGGACGAAGCATGTCAATGAAAATTCAAAATTACCCGATACGTAAAATCTAAAATTACTTTCAAAGAACAATTCACACCTGCTTATACGAAAACAAGCCCCCAGTCTTCAGTGATTTCAGTCTAATCTCATTCAACGCGAAACAAACACAAACACATAGAACCAATGAAATTTGGCCTCAGCGGTGGATTCTGATGGCGCATTGATCTTATTTTAAGGAGAATGTCCATGGATTGAGACTGTGGGGCAGGCAAGATGATCGTTAGCCACATTGAGAGAAATCACTAAGTTACGTAATTAATGGCCTTTCTGTATTGAGATTGCCACCTCCAGTGCACGGGTAACCCAAATCCAAATCAGAGGGGAAATACAGTCATCCATAGTGGATTCCGCCAGAGCAATCCTTTCTATTTTCCCGGTTCACCTCATCAAATTCCAGCTGCAAACATAGTTAACTGAGTTCCGCCTTTCTGGCAAGAACAACAAGGGCGGATTCGTCCAAACTGCCATTTGCTCTTTCAGCTATGGAATCCTTTAGGTACATAGCTGCCATGCGAACCAAAGCAACACGAGGGCTGAGGTGATGTCAGGTTGTCCATGCCTCAACAGGAGCACTAGGGAAGCCAGGGTCGGATCCGAACGAAACACCTTCCAGCCGGTAGCTTATCAAGCTACCCCGAGCCCATCTTCAGCCACACTGTTTCTTTACTAAAACAACACCCTGAGCCTAAATACTATACCAAGATGTAATTTAGTTCACACAAAGATCCCGTGCTACAGCGACCTTCTTGTTGCCCGTCCTTCCCGATTTTAATCATGTCACCTTTTTCGAATATTTCCGAACAGTTACCTGCGATGATTGAAGCTTTAAATGACAAAATCCTGCACACATCGCCGTGTTATGCCTCAAAATATATTCACCCAATAATGATTTAGTTCGCTAAGTGAAGTGACTTGGAAGAATCGAATGTGTACTAAAGACAATACGTGAGACAATATGTTACGCTTGAATGGCTTTCCTTAGAACGTAGATTGTTTATCCAACTGATCAGCATCAGCTGTGAGAACCGTGTACTTGCGGTACAGTGGTTCTGGCTGCCACAGTTTCATCCACCGATGATTTTGGGAGGTGGAGTAGATAGTCGCACTTTGGAGACGGTAACTGATATAAGTGATGCGTAAGTACAGGACTTCTAGTTGTGGAGATTTGGGGGAGCTACGCATTGAAAGCAACAGCTTGGAAGCACGAGCGACACTGAGGGCGCGACTGGGCCATGTCTAACAATGTCTCTAACCATTGATGTGTCCCGTCTCGCGGTCCTCATCCAGGGACAAGGCAATGGCCAGCGCAACTGAGTTTGCTAGTAGTGGCTTTCAAACTTCGCTGCCAAGTCACTGTTTGACCTTCCCTGGCTCGTTTTCACCCTTCGCGTGGTTATGTGGGAAGAACCTTTCAAGGAAGTCGGTCGACTGGCATACAGAGCACACGACCAAACCAGTGCTACTTATGTAGTGTGATCATTTTATCTGTCGTGGACGAGTCATCTCTTCCGAAAACCATTTGACATACTTCGGCACTACTGATCAGGTGTTCCCACCAGACTGGGGCAATGCTCCCGAGCCATCGATGGTCAAACAGTGAGACTTTTTTGACGTCCTGAGCGCACAGCGGCCAGATTTCTGACCGTATAATAACATACAGCACACAGCGGCATTGCAAACTCGACCCTTGACAGATAAGCTGATGTCACGCCTACGCCACAGGTGATGCAGGTTCACGAAAGCTGCTCTGGCCTTTCCAATCCGGATGGAAATATGATCTTTCGCGAGACCACCGGGACTGATACAGGTACCAAAGTAGGGGAATTTGTCTGATAACTCCTTCGGCCCATCCGCAAGCATGATGTTCGGGTTCGAGCCCACCCAGTCTTGCAGCGGCACTTAACACTTTGTAAGTGTGAAGCACATGCCAAACCATGTAGCAGAATTACTTAGATTATTTAATATTGTTTGTATTACAACGGCGTCAGATCCAAGAAGAATAACATCGTCTGTGTACTCGATATCTGTGGGTGAATGTCCTGGGAGCATTTAGACCCCACATGCATTAGAGACTGGCAGTGAGTCTTCCATAACGGTATCAGTGACGAGGTTCAAGATAAAAGGTGAAAGAGGAACGCCTTGCCTGACACCACTTGATGTGGTGAACTCAAGTGAGAGCCTTCCGTGGACCTTCACACCTTTGCGGGAGTTGACATACGGCGCCTACTGACGACTCGGTAAGAGTTCACTACAGGAGTGCACGTCACAAGTAGATGGGCACAACTGCATTAACCATGCAGTGTTCACGGTGCGCTTCGAATATCATTTGATTGATTGGCCTCTTGAATCATCCACCAAATTATAAATCTCTGAGAAATGGCACAGTGGACAGTGAATGATCCGGAATTGAAGCAAGAACAATAACAAAGCGCTGACGGGCACTAGAGACAGATTTCCCCGGCAGAACTCTCATTTGGAGTATCGAAAACCCGCAAATATGACAACTCCGAACAGCTGGTGGCGCTATATTCGAAGTCAACCGAAAGAAATTATGGATGCGCATTATTCCTACTCGGTGGATGTAAGTGGACTGGCAAACAGCTGTATGCGGTGAGATAGGTGAATTCAACTCATAACACGTGAGAGTAATGGGAATTATTGTGAGGTAGGATCCGTATTTTGTTGCACAACGCTTGATTATAATTCACGAGCTATTGCGGGACCCTCTAGGTTTTGCACGTGCTTCTCAAATTTAGCCCATGAAGCCCCAGCCTAAGATACTCTAATGAGCAATGGCAAACACAGTGAGGGGTTCGCGGAAGTGTTCCCGTAAGCCAAAACAAACTGTGCGGTCTCTCACTGACCGAAGAGATTCCCAAAGAGGTTACGTTTCCCATTTCCCAGTTACGATCACACTTGGGAGTGTTACCTACGTTGGCTTGAACCACATGTGTCACAAGCATTGCTGAGAAAATTTGCAGCTTAGGGTCAGGTAGCAAACAAGGCATGAAGTATCTGTGTATACATAGATGGTCTACGACATTCGCGGCTGCCGTAAGCTGATGTGATTACAGTACGGATGTTGTGTTTTGCAACAGGTATATTGGGCAGCGATGAAGACGGCGACGTAAAACTGAACAAGTGACGAATAACTATCTACTAAGATGAGTGCTGTTTTCGGCGCGACATGCATAGATGCGCAAATACTTGAACTGCATGTGACCTGGAAGGTGATCATAAGGACTGTTACAAAAACTCCAAATACTGTTAGTGGGACTTACACTCCAGAACTTGGACCGTATGAGCCCCCTTAAAAAGCATACAACTGCTAAGCGATAAAGTGTAGAAGCTCCAGCCAGAAGGTGCATAGTTCGAGTATTAACTAGTTGCTCACCTTGCTTCCAATCTTGCCGTTTTGACTGTAATAAGAGGGTCTTAAACTGATTTGACAGGGCTGCACGCAGCCATTATCAACATTAACATCAACGTTGACCACTAGTACAGTTTATCGTAGGGAGTCGGCGCATGAATGCTAAGTGTCAGCATTATCTGCACTCTGACCAATGTTCAAGCTACTCTCGACTCTGCCAAACGATGTCCTAGATAACAAGAAACTGAACACTGGAAAATTATATCCTGTCAGAAAACAGGCCAAAAACTTTGGGTGTTCTGGGGAGGAACCTGGAGGAACTCAAGGATAAAAACGTTGGAATAACGAGTTGTGCAATAACGGTTACATAGGGCACACGCTCGATGCATATTTACCCACGCACTTACCCCGTTTATACCAGACAGCTGTTGGCCGAACTGGGACAATAAGGCAACCATAAGACCAATTCGGAGGTACGGTTTACGCAACAGTTCAAAGACAGTTGCCTATGAAATGAATATTGTCAAAGCAAAAATCACAGACTTTTCGAGATGCAATGCTTGCTTCCCGCGAAAATCCCGCCAATTCAGTGTCAATGTCATGGTCAGGACTCCTTAGGCGTTGGAGAGCTTGGACGAATAAACCGATACATAGGACAACTTACCTGCACGGGAGGCTTCGGGATCACGCTTGATGATATATAGATATCGAGGACTCTCTGGGCACAACAACAAAAGTGCCGAACCAAGAATGCACGGTATAATGTTCAATCCTGAGTGCGAAATTACTCAAAATTTATCCTACCTAGCAGATACGGCCATAATTCTTTGGTGCCCATTATCTGCTGCAGTCCCAGTATTTGCGAAAGTAACAGAGAAAATACAATCATCAACTGATTCAGAACACCTGCTGCTCCACGTACAGACAATGGAACTAGTTCTGACATGTAAAGAGGACCAACAGCAGTGTAAGCTCCTTCGTCGAATCGGTATCGATATAAGCAATACAATACATACCACAAGCAACACCCACAAGAAGTCTGCCAACAATGATGATTTCGAAAGATCTGGCTGCTTGACAAACCATGATAAAAATACAGCCGAGCACACAAGGAACTGATAGGACTAGAATCGCCTTTTTCCTATTCAAAAGATAGAGTATCCATGAGTTGAACCCACCTGCCGAGCTTGTTGGCGAGTAATCCGCTAATTAAGGCGCCAGCAAGACCGCCAATCAGAAATCCGGAAACGCAGACGGAAGCTATGACTGTTACATATGCCTCATCTGCTGAACCATGGCGGTCAGCAGTGACGTTGCCAATGAAATCTGAAATCAGCTGCACCGATGGAAGGGACTCAAATTCAAATACTTGATATGGAGCATTTATTACTCCTGTGTGAAAGCCAAACTGAAACGATGTGGAGATCGCTGTGACAAATAGAATGGCCTTTAATTTCAGCGGTAGCATTCTATTGCACTTTTACTATTCACGCAATAGAAGAATCGTTATATAGCAGCTCGAAAGATCCGGGTGTCTGAGACAAAACCTGTAAGCAGAAAGGAGAGATCAATTTCACCCGACCCGATATCGTGTTGACCAATAACACGTACGAGAAAATAAGCAAAAATGGCGACGATGTCTTGTGCCGCAATGGGTTTTTCGTTCCGGAGAAAGACACCGTCCTCGACTACCATCCAATTAACATCGGATGTTCTTCCGTATTAAATTGTTTTACTTTGGGTTTGAAACTGTCCTTTCGAAGTGATCATAAAGCAAACGGATGGATGGCCAACACCGCTGTCATTGGTCGTCAAGCCAGATGACTGTCTACTTTGAATTCTGACAGTTTATCATTTGTAACCCATTCGCCAAATATTTGAGAACTGTCTGGGACGGTTGGTAGGTGCAATAAGTTGTTTGTCCAAAAAACGTGCAACCGAAGCCTGCTTGTGAATGGTTTGGCTGAAAAAAGGGTCAGGGATTACGTGTCTCGTCGACGAATACTGCATACAGCACATCCGAATTAAAGTATGTCTATTCTGATAAATAAAGCCATTGAATACCGAAACAGTGTTCAAAACAGCACGGGCATATATCTGTCCTATGTTACCAGACGGATACATGGGAGGTCGCGAATGGAAGGAACTTATGGAAAAAATAGGTGTCAAAAACCTAGTGGTCTAGCAGTACTGACTGTTCAAACGAGCATTCATTCCACGACTATACGCACAGTAATGTTGCTGAAAACCCGAAAAACGGATGAATTGGTGATTCTAAGCAGGCCCAACGTGCATATTACCACAGGCAGTTGGTTTAATTCAAACGCCCGTGACACGGATACCAACCGAACAGTTACACGGCGTAGAATTAACAGAGGAATAGGTCTAAAAATAACTAGTCGACAGTTTCCGTCATCATGTGCACAGCCTCGGCGATTGTTTAGTTTTGTATAAGATTTGGTACCAACACCGAATTACTTCTCCGCTGAAACATATACAGTGTTGTTTCAGAGGGATGCAAACCGTCTAAGATGAAGAAGAAAGGCAAGGCAGCTATGGGCTACGTCAGCCTCCTACTAAGTGATTGGATTACTTAATCCTACCAGCTTGGGACGAAACATGGTCGGGCGATGTCTCGACAGGCAGCGCTATACTATAGGTCGACAATAGTGATACATGAGTAGTGCATCGTACCTGCTGTTTGGACTCACTGAGACCACGAAAGTTGAGTGAGGTAGAAGCTAGTTCTTTCCAACAACAGCATTCCTGGGAGCCAGGTTTCTAGTCAACAGGTTACGTTAAGGGATGCATTTTGCAATCGAGGGTGAATTTTTAACATGTGGCCCTGTGGAGGGCCAGCTTCATGCTCGCCGCCTTCAAGCACCCGGAAATCCGAAACTCACACCTACATTTCAAGCCTCTCTGGAAGAAGAACGAACTAGATATTCGGCAATACATGAGCTTTTGCGGCATTTACACTCCCCAAAACGTGTCCAGTTGTTCGCCGTTGTGGATGTCCAGTTGAAAGTGACTTGGAACGACGTCAGCCTTTTTTCTGTTCCTGGCGGTGTTGCCAAGAGCAAGCTCGAAAGCTTTTACTCAGAAGTCCGAATCACAAGCAAGCGGTTGATGGGGTTTCCTCTGAAAGTACCTGAGAAAATCCATGACGCAAAGTTACATCCTTTTAGGAAGAGAAAGCCTGCATGGCCAGATAGTGCTGAGAGTAAGGCATAAAATCACTTTAATGCCACCACGTATAACAACTGCGTTCTTGGCAGCACTGGTCTCCTGCTTCACAGAGGCGTTTTGACAGTATTGAGTAGTTCGCCGGTAATCTAATGTGGTAAAGATTTGGTTTGTTCGTATATTTTATACTGTGCACGCTGGAAAGTTTTCCCAGACTGTATTCACATCGACAGTCAGATATACTGTGTTGTGATGTGCAGCAAATAACTCCAGGTATCGTCTCGCCTTTGCAACCTTGGAGAGGAAAAATTAAATCACTACCTTGTATCTCTCCAAACGTGGAAGCAAAAGGCATATTTTTCTCCCACAAACGAGGGTCTGGAAGGTGGTTGGCAAAAAGAGTTGGAGAGTTAACTTCATGCACAAATTTTTAGGCCTGTGTGGTTGACCACGGAGGCTACAGCACGTTTCATCAACAGATATAATGATTCGGTTTTACTGACGCAGATGAAGAGGGCGGTTATTCTGTTAAGCTTTCCTGAGGCATCGAATATACCCGTAAAGTACGACAGCTCAATGGTTAAGGCGTGCACTTACTGACCAAAATGTCTGCGGTTCGAAACCAACCTCAGCATCTCGTCCAGCTTTGGGCGACCTGGCATTATCTCAACCTTCATGCTTCCTTCGGGTGGTGTAGTGGCTGCGCACCGAAGGAGTGTTATTTATAGGTATATAGGTCGTTGAGAGGGTGCATAAAGAGGCCCAGCGAATTAAACTACTGTAGCTTGGGCGAGACGGCCCAAGTGGTTAGAGCGCGAAATTACTGACCGGAAGGTCCTTGGTTCGAACACGACCTCTGCCTCTCGACTTCCCCTGTCTAGGCTTGAGCAACCTGGCAGTATCCCAGCCCTCGTGCTTCCTTCGGGTGGCATGGCAGCTAGGCACCGAAAGGGTGTTACAGCTGAACGATTTTTTTTACTAGGAGCAGTCGAAGGTGTTTTGGCTGTAGGAGTGGGTTAGTTTTGAAGACTGTGTCCAGAATACAGAGGGTCTACTGTTTTTGCCTTATTCTTAGTTTCCAGATCAGGAGGAACTGGTGGGCCGAAGCGTCTAAGCTTTGCTTTGAGGCTGAATGGAGGAGATCCCTTTTCAACTCGGTCACCCCTCGTCCATTGGTTTTGAATTACATCCCGTGGTAGACATCCCCCAGATTGAACCCACCATGTTTCGTAGTGCACTGGTACCGACCTGCAAATAAAGTCGCCCTCCGAAGAATCCCTTGGGGGTAGTGTTCTGTAAGCTGTCAATGGTACGATCGCACTTAGGAAAGACGCAGACTACTGAGATGTTCATTATAGGAGACATCGCGAAAGCCTGAAAGTAAATTCGTACACTATCTTGGAAACTCGAAGTGATTCGAGGGTGGTATGCTGGCAACCCGTATTAGAAGACGGGTCTGGAAATGGATACAAGAAAAAGGCGAATGTTCGATCCCGAAACACCACTGTGCACCGCATGATCGGTTACGTGAAGCAAGACGAACCAGCAGCGTTGCCGCGAGGTAACATTTACCGTTCAAGATGCTACAGCATACCACTTATTAAAGCGTGAACTTGAGGGGAGTTTGAGGCGGTCTCATATACGCGTTCTAGCGATTCATTTTTGCTTCCGGAAACACCATCACCAACTCACAACAGCAACGCATCAGTCGCAAATATCGGTGCTCAACTGCCATACACAAAGTGAGGAAAGTTAGCACAAAAGCTCCATTTCCTTAAAAGGAGCCATCAATAACTATCCAACTGCACCTTCACACGCCAGTGAAATACACTTGACGCCATCGCAGATAACATCAGCAGCATTGCCACAGCATCTCTTGGGAACTTCATTCAACATAAGCCCACGCAGTTATAGAAGATTTAGCTAGACAGCCCGGCTAAAAAAACCGTTCAGCTGTAGCACCCTTTCGGTGCCTAACTGCCATGCCACCCGAAGGAAGCACGAGGGCTGGGATACTGCCAGGTTGCCCAGGCCTAGACAGGGGAAGTCGAGAGGCAGAGGTAGGGTTCGAACCACGGAACTTCTGGTCAGAAAATTCGTGCTCTAACCACTGAGCCATCTTGCCCAAAGCCCGGCTAGTAAGTGGTAGCATGGTCTTTGCTCAAATAGATTGTGTTCTATAACTTGCGGGATTCCCAATCACGCGGATCCCAACGCGGGCGAAAAGCACGGCAACCTGTCTGACTACAGGCGCTTTCATTTCGTGTTGCTATATCACGGTGTATTTTTCACTGCTTTTTACGAGGATGTGTCTGAACTGAAAGACTGCGTTTCCATTGGTAGACGGTGATCTGGCGTGTGAAATACATGTTACGACCACCCTAACCTGATAGGTCTGGTTTGTTGCCATGGTATGCGACCTATGTACGGGTACTAGCTTACGCCGGCTAAGCCCTACTAACCAATGAAACAACTGGAGATCGGGGAAAATTCTGGACAACCCACTATCAGTTTCACACTTCTTAAGGCTCATCAGTTAGTCCCGATTCTTCAATCTTAATCAAGCCTATGTCCTATCTGGACACCAAACTTGTAAGAATTTGGCGACAAATACTCACTGGCATATTAAGTTTGCGTTAACAGATTATCAGCTAGAGCTCTTGTTTATAATAACCAACTGCGCGGAAATCGATTCCCGTTCCAAGTAAAAACGGCTTTCAACATGCCCGAGTACATCTCCCGCTATGACAGTAAGTTGAATTTCAACCACGGCCATTCAGCTTCATGAGCTACAAGCTGTAAGGATTTTGTATCAAGAGAATTTGCACTGGAAACCCGGATCAACTCTTCGGTCGAAGGAGGCATCAAAAAACACGAAAGATTATAACTCGCTCTGCTTGCATAATGGCACAACAATAATTTGTTACGCAAGATAACGAAGGAAAAATCCATGTGGGTGTCCGATTCCTTGTGCCCGTAAGTTCTAGCTATTACACAGTGAAGCAAAGAGAGGAGAAACCATCGTTTCCTTCGGCAGTGCTCATTGTAGCCATAGGGTGATGCAAGGCAGTCATAATCAATGTGAAGGACAGCCCTCTCTACCGCGTAATACCGAACTCCATCGGGCTAGATCAAGCATGATCCTATCGGTAAAAACGTATAAAGATTAGAATTCACTATTGAGGTCAGAGAAAGGAAAAAAGATATGATAAATAAGCTTTCGCAGAGCAAGTTAAGATGAAAATGACCCGGATAAAATGTCATTTAAGAAATAGTGGAAGAACGCGAACAGTTGTCTCTCAGGGGTCAGGCAGGTCAATCAGGTGTGCTCCACGTGGTTCTTGAACTCCCTTACTGAAGTGGCTGGAAGTAACATTTCTGCAGCATTTTCCAGCCGAGCGTTCTGAATTCAAAGAAGCTGGTAAGTTTAGTCGTGTTGGCTCCCTCTATTGTTCTTCATCTTCAACCTATTGACAGTGCTCCTGGCTTAGTTTTCAAGAATAGCAAAACTCTCCCGTATCTTGAATGCTTTGATGAGACCATGCCTTAGTTGCCACATCTGTAAAGAAAAAAGAGTTAGCTCCTTGAATTTATCATCATAGAGAAAGAAATCATCCGATGCGCGTGTGCTGGGTATGCCCTTGCATTTTGGCGTCCCCTTTTGGTTGGAGCTCCATGTCTTCATGTGGGGTAATTCAGGTGGGAGCGAGAAAGGGCTTCCTAAAGGGATACGAGCACATCGGCCATACACAAGATAACTGCACGTTTCACTGGGTACATTTCGTAGTTAGCCTTGCTTGACGTAGTCACGGTGTAAATAGCATAAAGTTATCTAATTGGGCCCAAAGCTCTCTGATACGGGCGTCTTTGGAAGAGGTAAACGGTCGTTAAGCTCATCTAGGAAGCGCTGCAAGGATGAGGTATCAAATTATGCAGGTTACTGATATTTAAGAACATTCTACGGAAACTCCTAATCATTGGGTTAGAAATACCAATAATCGATTTCTTGCTCGGTAGGCAGGTCCTGTTGGCTAAATTCGCATCATCTGTGAACATAGGCAAGAATTCGCAGGGTCCTCCACCAGACCATAGAGGGCCGGACAGGTCGCCGTGTTTGTGCACGAATGACAACTGAAACTTCCTAATCTACTGTAGGTTGCTCCGTGCTATCTGTTAAATGGAGCTCTCATAGAAGCCAAAAACGTGCTTAAGCTCGAAAGACTAGTTATTTCAATGGTTTCACAGCTGCACAGGAAAGTATGCCACGCTTTTCACACCCCACAGGGTGACGGTTTGGGGTCGGATGATTCTGATACCCGGTGTCACTATTGGGGTTGGTAAAGTGTAGTCCAGACCTTTCGGGGGCAACTCGTCAGCGTTTCAACAGTCGCCATTAGAGTAGAAACAATCTGTGTATGGAGTTCCATGCACAGAGGACGCGTAAGTGTTTGAACACCAACTAAAGTTCACAAGGGCTGTGCTGAAATGACATCTTTATTCCATGATCCTTAAAGTGGTTTGTGGCAGAAGCACTGGAGAGTTGGCGGTAACGATGGTACTCGGCAGTCAACATTTTGCAGGACGAGAATGAGGTCACTCCAAAACATCCGATAGGATTCTAGGCGCCCGTTGAACGGAGCCTTTCGAAGTCCAGCATTGTGCACGTTTCAGCGTTTTCCGACCACGTCAAAGCCACAGGCTCTATACTTGGATGGCATAAACAAAATACGGCCTGAGGTAAGCTGATACATAAGTGAGATAAGCGATTCCTACAGTGTCCCGAATGCGAGTTGTATTAGCCTCAGGTCATTATCTGCTATCAACTGCCTTCAGGGACTGAGATATGTTGTCTAGGTTCTGTTTTATGACTGCGCCCAAGGCTCTTTCAGAGTTTGTTAGCTGGAGTCAGGGTGCGAAAAGGTGGGGTGGAGTTCGAAGTAAGGGAAAAGGAATACGTGGGGCATCTCACCGGTGAACAGCGAATCATTTGCGTTTAACCAACTGAAACCAGCGTCTAAATCTGTTCGTTGAAGTTCACGCCCGTGAGGACGGATAGCTATTCAGCTCGTCGACAAAAATTTAGCACGGGGATTTTATTAGGTTATGTAGGTCTTGAATGCAAGCAACTGTCAAAGATTATTTAAACTTTCCCGGGGTCAGTGTTTAGTAGTCGTGGCACCATGACGGCTGAATACGGTGAATGGAACTACGTAACAGTACAAAAACGTAATGAATTGTCAACTCTGATTGGAGGGAGGAAAATATGCTTGAACACGCGCCAAAAATTGACCTTCGCCGAATTGCACCCACTGAAAGGGGATACCGCGAATTAGTTCAGATTTCACGGGCGTCTTGCGAATCTAATGAAGCCTCTAGAGGTTCCACATTAAAACCCAGATGGAACCTTATTGACCAAAGGCAAGCTTCTGGTGGAAAGCCTAGCTTCTTGCAAGCTTCTAGGGCACCAGGCGACAAAACGTCAGTGCCACTTGTCAAAATCTTACTTTTATATCTCTTATAAACTCCTAATCCTACTTCTTCTTTTTCCTTTTTTCACTATCTTTTGGTTTTTTTCCTTTATTATTATTATTTTTTATCTGATGTACAGTCCACCTGTTTTGTACACAGATCAAAGCTCACAGACGCCAGGCAGCTAGATGTCTTCATGTAAATGGCAAGAGGTCCCAAAGCTCAATGCATCGGAAAACTGTAAGCATGTTTTGAATCATCACCAGCGCACATCTCACAAAACATAGAGAGTTTGGAACCGGCGACCTTTCAGCCAGTGCTATAACACTCGACTTTTTGTCCATGAGCCGCTCATCAAAATTGTGATTGGCTCTTAGACAGGACAGCGCCACTCATCATCCTACCATGGAAGCCACATCACGTGGTCAACCATTGACTGGCTCCTCGAGTGACGAAGTCTCAGAAGGAAGTTGCACTAATCCTCCGAAATTATTCTTCCCCTGAGCCACTTGTGGGCTGATGGTGATGTGAGGATATTTGTCAAAAATTAACCACCCATAGCAAGTAGTTGATCCCTGTAGTCAGTGAAGCCAGTCTGTACTGAAAATTCAAGAGTAGCCTGGAAGACGAGGCGAGAGCCCCACCAAAAATTACCACGTCTCCACGTACTGCCATCAGCCAATATGTAGCTCATGAGAATAATACTTCAACAAGAAAGGTGAAGATCCTAGTTGAGAGGCCGTCACTCGAAATGCCACTAAATGCCTGACCATGAGAGGTGGCTTCCGTGAGGAATGAGTAATTCCGTCCTGTCAAAGTGAAGGCGAACCACACTGGGGTGGCCGCTCTTGACCAAACGCTTAAATGTTCAAGAACTGGCCAGAAGGTCGCGGGTTCTAAGCTGTGATTTTGATGAGAAGTGTGCCACTGATAAATCCACACGAGGATGAAACATCTGTACAGTGCTTCTCCGCTTTGCAGCACAGATTGGCCTCACTAACAGTACGAAATATTGTTTAAAGATTACAAATTATACACTGATAGCAAGTCATAACACGTTATTTTTAATAAGTTTGACAAACGGAGGTTGGTAAGATGATGCTGGGCATGGATATTGATCGTATTAAGATATTCGTTCCTGCAACGGGTACAAAGGGAAGGTCAGGAACGTGGCTTACTGATAGATTTAACTCACTCCAAATAACACCGGCTACGGAGAATCTTTATCTGGTGACTTAGGCCGCGCTTTACATACCTCACATTAAGCTGATTTCTTTTAAGATGGGCTCTTTGCGCATGAAGGAACGTCTACTTCTTTGGCAGTCTACGCAGGATAGCGTGGGTCAGAGTTAGGTTGCCACCCGACCTGATATATTCCAGGCTAAAATGTTTTGTGTGGCTGAGCCTATGTTTCGATGGCTTTGTGCACGTACCACCTACGTATACTGTGGCCTTTATATTTACTGGTCCCATCAGGACCTCACCATTTTCAAAGTGGTGGGAAGCCTGTTTGTTTACATAGCTTGAGGTCTAAGCCAACTTACGCTAACTACCGAGAACGTGTGGACTGAATCAACCAGGGGTAGACCAGAGGAACCGGAGGGTCGCAAGCACCTTCTTTAGCTTCTTATTGAAGTTTCTTCGAGGATTTGGTTCGCATCCAACGTTAGTGCTTGACTCCATTTGTGCGTTACCGGTGAGGACAGTTTACCCGCCGAGGTCGCAGCTTACAGGGATACTGGGCTATACTGAACTGGGACCACATGGACAAGGATTGGACAAGAGGTGGTGCGCCCTTTAACGTCAGGCTTAAGCACCTTCGCGCCATCTCTGTGGGAATGAAACCGCAGAACAGTTACAATATTACTTAATTTGGCCAGGAGCGGGATACATTTCAGCGTCATCATCTTTATCGACCCGCTTACTGAGGAGTTTTGTTATTGGACGCTGTGGCAAGGGGCAGTTTTGTGAGTTGGCACATAGCTGTCGCTAGAGGGCACATGGTGGCAATATACGTTGGCAACGTATTTGGTCCTGACGATGACCAAGATTGCCAGAACCACCGGGTACCTATGAAGCCTGCCGCCGTTTGATTTTTAATATAAGCTTCTGCTATCTGGCAATTTTTCCTGGGCATCCAGGTGAATTTTACCAGGCAACGGTTTGGGGAGCTTTGCAACAAATAAATCGCTAATTACCTGGTCTCAAAGCAGGGGAGGTACACTGCGACTCAATCAAGGTTGACAAACGAGCTTTGAGATGAAAGAACTGGAATATTCTACCTAAATACCATGCCTGCTGGCGTGCATGAAGAAATTCTCAGCGGTCGTCCGTAAAATACAGGATGGCTCCGCCCGCAATTGACAAATAACTTGCCTGCTTATCTTGTCACATGATTGGTGCGCTGCTGTTCTTTGTAAAACGTAAAAAGTACCACAGTCTTCTCGACCCTCAGGCATTCATAACCTGCTAGCGTATGCCCAGTCCTTGAGATTTTCCAGTTTGTCGTAAAAAGCTTCCACTATTGACCGCCTCACCTAATTTTTTCTTGAGATTTCCCCAGAGTATTTTCACGCCTGAATCACGGGTTCTCTGTTCCCGATATACCAGAATTCACGATGAAACTGTGCCTTGAGAAAATTAAGCTTACTCCAGGTTAAGGTTACAGGAATGTGTGTGTGTGGGGGGGGGTGTTTTGCGAGGGGAGAGAACTATAAAACTTTCTCCTGAGTGGGTTGGGACTTTAAGCTCTTGACCACCGCGTAGCCTGCTAAAATGCTGTCAACCTGAGATGAAGTGTTTTATAATTATGGCCAGTTGGTTTATGTACTACACTCTTCACAGTCCCTCGATATATTACTAAAATACCAGAAACGTCTGGACACATTTAGGACTGTTGTTAGTGTGAGCAGACTTGGAATAAGTCGGTGGGCATTTCGCCCCCTTACCTGAAGCCAATCTGCGTTGAAAAGTCGAGAACTGTGCAGCTTTTTCATCTTCATTGGGAAGCATTAGCAATTAGTTTCTCAAGTAACTTCAGGAAGTCTCCATGGAAATCAAACTGCCAGCTGGTAAATCGTGATCAGTGAGTCCCTAGGGTTTCGTAAGATGCACAACCTCGATGATTCCTCAAAAGGCGGATGCAGCTGGCCTTTCGGCACAGGCCGGCATTACTTACAAGAAGAAATCATATCTGGAACCTTATATTGCAGGTTCAGTGAGCTAAGAGAGTTCACCTGCTGTACAGCCTAATAATCTGTATTTAGAGTATCTATCCGTTGGGGCGCAAATAACGTAAACTGACGACAAACAGTCATCTACACTGCTGATCACCAGTGAAGTCATTCAAGGGAGCGTACTGGGCCCCATTCTCTTCTAACCACATATCAACGGCATCTTCGGTGCCTTGTCCCACAATAAGTCCCATCTCATTGCAGAGAACATATAAATCCCTTACACATTTCCTTTCTCTGCAGAAACTCTTGCCTTTTGCCAGATTCAACGAGACTTAAACTCTCTGATCCGATAGTCAAGTACCTCTAGCCCAAGCTTCTCTTCTGCCAAGTCCCAAATAACATCCAGCCGCTGCTCCGTTCCAGCTGACGCGTTCACAATTGATGGCAACCATGTCACTCATTGCATAGAGATCAAAGACATTGGTTTCAGATAGTCTTGTACTCCTAGCTTTTCCTACCAACCCCAGTTCCAGATCACCCAGACACGTAGGCTCTGCTTTCTAATATTAGGCTCTTTTCACCTTCCAGACCTCAGGGTCACAATTTTCAGGTTATGCATGCAACTAATCCTGGAATTGTGTTCTACTTTCTCTTCCTTTTATACCAGAATTTGTAGACCAGCACTTGAAATCTTCCAGCGCTCATTTGCGAAAAACTTATCCCCGCAGTCTAGCCTTCCCCCTACCGCTCCTGTTGCATAATCATGGGCCTTGAGTCACTAGGGATTAGACGTTTCAAGCTAAATGTAACTCTTTTACACCGTCTGTTGAACGAAAATACCTTTATAGCAGAGGCTAGGCCAAAAGTAAAGTCACGTAATCGCTGGAGATTCTGTTACTCCAGCAGCCTTCTAGCGTGCCCTCCAGCTCGTATGGTCCTAGGCCACGACTTCTTCCTAGTTTACTACGCTCGCACCTGGAATAGCTTTCCCAATCAGCTTCAAAATGGCGCACACCAACAACCTTTTTGCATTCCGTCGACAACCTCCTTACTTGTGAAACCGAAGCCGCCCTAAGTAAAGCTCAACTACCCCCTGATTTCTTCTACCAATTGAGTCCACAGCACCTCTGCGTTTGACCGACCTAAGAATCCCGCTGCCCACAGAATTGAATATCCTAGTCCGATCACCTCAAACATGACGTCCGTTACAAGGCTATCCAGAAACCGACGTACGCCAGTCCAATGATGGCATGGCACTGCTATACGCGGTTTGATGGCTTATTTGCAACTATTCCCTTCCTACTATTGACTGTGCCGCGCACCAACTGGTTCCCTTACCTGCAAATAAGAACAAATTCTATATTTGGCCTCAGCCGCCTCCAGGACCAGTTCATTCGAATCTGCTGAATCCTCCGTTTGGATATAACCGTCTCGGTGGACTTTCGGTTTGTGCCCCCGACAGAGTCGACCGTTTTCTCTAAAGTTCGCTTTCCGTCCCGTGCGTTGACACCAGCTTTCTCTCCCAAGGACTGTTTACACCCGACTCCTCTCCAACAGCGATACCACTGAGTCCCTACACTTTCAGCGTATACCGTGGCTCTGCTGCTTTGCCGTAATGCTAATTCCTCCAATTCATCATCCCCACTTCCGCTCTTGGTGACCCTGATCGTAAGCCCAACAGTGCAAGGTCACGGAGCCTCAGCAGTGGATTTCAGTTTTAGTTCAAATTGGCCGGCCGGATCACAGCAACTCTGCTGCTTCACCAGATCCTTTGTTTCGGTTCCTCATTTTCCGCAAGTTGCAATTTTCTTGTAACGTGCCAGGCAGGATGCCTCAAGTCTTGCCCGCCCTCGTTTTGTTTTCACCCGACATACTCAAATTTTGACGGTTTGATCTTGCTCCAGCTTGATGTTTTCCAAAATGTAGAAAAACCCCTAATAACTGTGTTTCCCTGTCCTCAATGCACACCTCATTTGGGTCGTGCCGGGTTAAGCGTGACGGCTTCTGGGTCGGATAATTCCCACTATTTGTGAGACTGCTGTTTTTCTGCGCAATCATCAGTGTCCACAAATCCCAGTCGTCCTGCTTTTATTCTGACTGCACCGTTATAATCATGCCTAACGGTATGTCACCCATCAGTCAGGAATAAACATTATTATTAAGTTTGCTTAATTCTGAGCAGGTATCCGGATTAATGCATTTATGACCGGTAAGCAGCACATATTCTAGAAGGTAGAGCCTCCACGCGACCACAGAAGCAGCACTGAGCGTAGGAGTTTCAGGCTTAACGGAATTGATTGTGTTGCAGCTGGAAGCTTGTCCGCCTTTTGTGAACCTTTTCACTGTACAGTGGCGCGTTGGGCACGTGAAGCTCTGCAGATGCGACTAGGATTTGAACCTATATTTTGTTTGTACCTGCTGTTTTTGAAGTTTTCTGGCGGGCATTCAGTAGCTTTCCGCGCTCGTTTTTGCATTGGTGTACGCTGTGTTTTATTTCATGTGGAGGGGGATATTTTTGCTTGTTTGGAAATGTGATTAATTTAGTTGAGCTAGTCATTGGTCGGACCCGCTTTAATCAGCGAGAACCGGTGTATGCCGTTCCACCAGGATTTTCAGGAGGCCCATTTGGGTCTTCGAAATCCAGTGCGATTAGAACTGGAGGCGTCTGAACAGTGGAATTGGCCTGAATATTCCTTTTTGATCGCTCCAATGATTTACCGGGGTTGATTTCAAAGGCTGTAGATCTTGTGACCACTGCGGTTGACCGGCGTTTACAGTCTATGTATCCGTTGGTGCATCATGCAATACTGGTTGTTTAGAGGAGATCTGGGGATTCTCTCAAATATTACCCGGCACTGCTCGGGTAGACTTCAGATTTTGGGCCCCAGTAACCGTATTTTTCCTTGGGATTTCTTCTGTAGTTTGCTATACTTTTTGGATGATTTTTTGAGAACATTTTACTGGAATAAAATCACACCCGTTAAGAGTAATTCACATCTAAACGATGCATCCGGTGAAACGAAGTTTTGCTGAGTGCCATGGGGCGCCACCGTGCCCTGGTAATAAGCATTTACAACTTGGCTGACCTTAGATCAGTTATCCTCATTTAAGGCAACTGTCAGACCACCTGTTACAGTCCTGCCATTCTACGCCTCTCAGATCACCGAGAAATGGCTTGGACAGTTACCCCTCCTTTTTTGGGTTACTGGCGGGTGGAGGGATCTAAAACTGAAACTTTATAACTGGTCTTTGGGTGAAGCCCAGTGCTTTCAGATGTGCGGTGTAGAACTAGTTTTCTGGAGGTTGAAACCCGTCTGTGATGAATGATGACGGGAAGTTCAGCACAAAAGGATCAGCAAAGGCCGACGTTTTTGAACCAGGCTAGAGGGAAAGAAGATGTTTAGTTCTGTAGCGGAGCTGAGTTTCTGGGATTATAATGGCTACCGGTGGGTGGTCTGTGGGCCCCTGGATTTAGAAGCAACTGCACGGACCCATTTGTTCCCCCGAGTAGGTTTTAAACAAAATGATAATTAGGCTGATAGCTGCTTTTTTACCGGGCTATTTGGGCACAGTTATGGCGTCCTCTGCGGAGAAGCTCCGTACTTCTTGGGCTATGACATCCTTGCGGACTTAATACCAACCCCTGAAGGCTGACGTACCGAACTTAATGAAGCAGACAATGGATCGGACGAACGCATGTTCAGCGTCAAGAGAGAAATTACCAGGAGTGGTCCATTGGATCGTGGTAAGTCCGTACAAGCACTTCTGCCTTCGTTGCTGTTACGCCAGCAAAATTGCTAACGGGTGTGGCAACACAAAGAGCTACTGGGGAAGTTGTTAACCTCACTACTTCGGTCAGATAAATTGTGGAGGTCTGGTGAAACCTAATGAAAATACGCTTCGTCCTCAGCAAAAATTTTCCTCACAAACCCATGAGCTGGACTATATGAGGGAATTTTGTTGTCCAAATTACAGTGTTGCGGAGAGTCCCAACCGACAAGCCTGTAGTAAGCTGATTCCGAAAACATAACCAGTCAATCGCGTGCCAGATTGAAAATCGGAGCCTGGTACACAGTGTATTTTTGTGCCCAGAACAGTGCTGCGATTTTCTTCTTTATTATTGCGTACTACTACATGGGCTGGGCGAAGGTGGGTTTTTCTATCGAAGTATACAGGATTCCTTTAGTTCCTCAAGTAAGTTTCGCTAGACGTTTGTTTTTTCCCTCTTCGATTGCACAACGCGATCCAGGAGACAAAAGTTGCGCAGAGAACGTAATATTTTTTATTCCAGTAACTGTCCCTAAAGCATTCTTTGAGGCGACCAATACCAAAGGTTGGTTTTTTGGTTATAATCTGCTTTTGATGCCACGAATATTCAAAACAAATTACCTGGTCGTATCACGTTGTAGCTGCTGCACCTTGAAGCCGTGGGGCACAGCGCTAGAAGTATCGGAAAGTAACTGATTAAAAGCCTTAGCCTTTCTCATTTCAGAACTCACAGTTACCCTTAAACCCATTAAAATATATTGCCACGCTTGCGCTTTCGTCTTGTCAGTGAGTGATGGACCGTAAATCCCCGTAATCTTCCGTATCATTTACTCAAGAATCGCCTCAACCGCACTTCCCCTATCCGGGACACCAGTTCCCCGTGGCCGGTCGACAGAATGGCAAGACTAACCTCGGACCCCTCGGTACTGCTCACGAACATTTTCTTATTCCTGTTTCCTCTAAGCCACTCTGCGGGCCTTACTTTCCATGGGGTCTTCAGTTTTAGACGTATCTGGCTAACCTCAGAGTCCACCTGCACAGCTGAAAAAGTAAACTTGACTCCATCCAAAGGATACAGCCCATTGCATGCCTGTGGTAAATGGGTTGAGCGCGTATGTCGGTATAACCAGACGAACTAGAAATGCAGAATTCAGGACAGCGTAACAAGTAGCACATATGTATTTGAATTGATTTATGTGTACAGCACTTGGAATATTAAAACAAGAGAATGATTAATAGAGCATCAATCATGTTTATCACATCCGCCACACCTTGAATGAGCGTGTGGATGTTTATAGTTCAGTGGTGGTCTTGATCGTAATCTTTTGGATCTTCTCGGATTGGAAACATCAGGTTCTTCACAGGTAGTATATTCTTCGGAGATAACATTTTGATCGGGTACAATAAGATCATCTACAAAGGATTCATTAGCATTTGAAACAGCAGGAGTGCCGTTAACAGACTGACCTCTGGTATTGAACTCAACCTGATCCATGTGTCTTCGGTGACAAGAGAGATCATCCAAATCGAGAAGTGTGATCATACGTTTGCCATTTGAGGGAAGTATTATTCCTGCAGCAGGCCGTAAATCATTGCCCTTGAAAAACGTAACATCCGCCGTTTTGGCACAGTCAAGACTCGTGCGCAACGAGCGAGATTTGAAAGGAAATGCGCGACTCTTCTCAGTAACGGAATGCACGGCATTCCTGTATTGCATTAGAAAATTATCAATTCCACGATCTTACTCCACAAAAGAAGTACGAGAGAGTGAAGTAATGGCAGATTTCAGTGTTCGGACAAAATTCTCAACTAGCCCTTTCGACTGGGGACGTCGTGGAGCAGTAAACAGATGTCGACATCCAAGGCCTTGCAACCATTCCTCGAGGGATGTGTGTGCCGTTGTCAGTGACCAAAGCAGTTGGTTCACCTTCATGGCTGAATACTTTCCTCAATGCTTGTTGTGTGAATTCAGCACTTGGAGAAGTAGTTAGGAAAACTTCAGGCCAACGTGAATATGCGTCAATTAAAATTAAAGCATAGTATTTACCGAGAAAAGGACCACAGTAGTCGGAAAGAAATCGTTGAAATGTTTCACAAGTAACTGGCCACGGATACGACTGTGAAGATTTGCTATGAATCTTATGTGCACATTTAACACAATTTTTTGCATTATACTTGATGTCAGCAACCAGTTCTGGCCACTAGCATGACAAGCGTGCAAGAGATTTCATCTTATCAACACCCAGATGACCAGAGTGCAAATCTGCAGGGACAGCCGCTCGCTGAGTCGGTGTAGTGACACCTCTATGCTCAAAGCATAACAAACCATCCGGAGTAGTGGACAAACTTTCGCGGCGAGAGTAGAATGCAGGAAATCGACGTCACTCTTGCCGTGTCCAGCCACGTTGCAGCACTGGAGTATTCGCTCACATAGTCGACGTGAACCAGTGGCTGCAAGTGGTTCGTAGAGCGAAAGCACATGACTGGCCTCAGACCAATGCATACCATAGATGTAGGGAAAAGGTTAATAGCGAATATGAGCAATTTTCTGGTCACTTGGTTGATGCGTCCAA
>SJOL01001427.1:496520-520844 GCA_004794785.1 Opisthorchis felineus | reverse complement strand
TGAGCGCAAAACTTTGAGTCCGATAATCGATGGTCCCGAGGTTGAAACTAAAAAATTACAATCGATGGGGGTACCTTGGGGCAATCTCACAGGAATCATGCAACTACCAACTAGAGGTACAGAATGTCCAGCGATACCACGGATATTAACATCAGTGGGCTCTATCACAACACTGGGGTAAAATGCAGTTAGATCTGACTGTGGAATAATGGACTCAACACTACCAGTGTCAACAATGAAATCATGTTTTTGACCAGAAGCGGATATCAAAATTTTACAAACGTGTGACGAATTTTGGGGCAAAATAGATAGAGAAAGGGTAGAAATGTCTTCAGATAATGCTTTCACGTCAGTAGTTGGATCAGAAGTTAAGTGACACACTTTTTGGACTTACAGACAAGTTGAATATGTCCCGTTTTCCAGCAGATAAAACACTTCGCTTGCCTGTGAGGGCATGAATATCTGGAATGATTTAGTCCACAAGATTCACATTTCCCAAATTTTTGAACCGCTGAGTTGAAATTACGATCTGTGGAGCGACGTATTGATGAATTTGGAGCACGAAAATTTGTTCGAGGTTTAAATTTGTTGTTTGTTTGCATCCTTGAATTATTTATTTATTTCTTTTAGAATAATTCAACAACACTGCTTCGTCAGTCTTCCTTACCTGCTTCACATCTTCATACTGCTAGCATATTTTCCGAATGGTTTGAAATTTTTTACCTGGACAGAGCAGCGGCTTCTGTTGTAATTCGGGTAAGTGAATAGCGGCAATCAGTCTGTCTCACAGTTGGTCTTCTAATTGGACACTGCAGTCAGATTTGGCTGCCTGTGTCTGTAACTGCAACCCAAAATCCCGAACCGACTGAGAATGGGAGCGGGTCAACATATTGATACTAGCTCTTTCGGCTGCTACGAAGTTAATCGGTTCGAAGTGTCGCAGAACATTTTTCTTCAATGCATTATAGGAAATATCGATTGGAGATTCAGGATATACTAAATTCTTGATCAACGTATACGCCGCCTTGCCAACAAAATGTAGAGAATATGCCGTGAGTTTCTTATCATCCATATCGGATTTTGTAAGACACCATATGTCAAACCGTTCCAAATAATCCTCTACGTCTCGCGCAGATGAATTAACTTTTAGTGGTTCCATGTCGACAGGCATGAGGAATTGTTCCAATGGCGAAGCCAAAATGTGGTAAATGAGTTGAGCACGTATGTCGGTATAACCAGACGAACTAAAAATACGGAATTCAGAATAGTGTAACAATTAGAACGTACGTATTCGAACAGATGTATGTATACAGCAGGTTGAATATTAAAACAAGAGAATGATGAATAGAGCAATGAATAGAGCATCAATCGTGTTCATCACAATGTCCTATATCTCGATGCTTTATATGAACAACTTAACCTAGAAAAGGTCTCGGTCCTTGTTGACACGCCTGCTTCCGAGGATCTTCACTGCTTGATGCTTTGCCACAATATTATTCAATACAGCGCGCCCAGCCGGATTCCGATCAGGGACAAAAACTGCAGTCTTGACAGCAGATGGCGGGCTAAGCACTTTGCGTAGAGCGAAAGCTTCAAATATCAGGCCCCTCCCTGTGTTTTTCTTACACCAGTGCACTTCCAAAACGAAAATGATCCAATAAAGTATCTGGTGTTCGAATGATTATTAACACATAAGCCAAAAGTAAGACTACTTGATGGTTCTCCATCTCGCAGATGTGACACAACAGTAAAAAATCGTGCCGTAGCTGGGTACGTGCGACAAGAAAATCTGCCCTTATGAGATGCTCCCACCCGCGTACGTACAGCTATACTCCGCAGTAGCGTGGGTGATTCATAAGACTCCATAGTTCTATGCGTCGCCTTTGTAAACTGGATATAGAGCTGAAATAAAGCTGTTGTCACATGCCCACTCCGCTGACCCAACCTTGTCTTGGTTCTTGCAAATATCCCGAGAAATCCTCACATTATTCCAAAACCCCAAATACAACAAGGTAAAAGTGTTACCACGCCTGCAAGTCAACCAAGACGAACCAATAAATAACTCTACTCCTAAGATACATTGTTTTCCACAAGTGCAATAAATTCTTCGCTTGACTTGCGCTCCACCGATAAGGCCTCACCTTTCTGACATACCACTCAGTCAAACAAATACGCACCCTCATTTTCTTAAGCACCTTTTCTCGTATTTCTTGAGCATAAGAATCTTCAAGGCTCATACACCTTCCAGAATTACTTGCACATAAAAAAAACCAATACGCAGCACTCTATAAGCCCCGTCAAAAGTTTCAGTGAAGTTCCCGCGATCTAAGTGAGACTGGGCTGGGCAGGGCCCACTGCATACTGTAACACATGCCCGCCGTCCCGGTAATATGCGCCCCCGAATGAAGATAAACGCGCCTAACGGTACCCGGGTGTGGAACCTCAGCTTGTTCAGTCGACCATTTACGTGATGCGACTCTGTCAGTGTTATGCCACTGGAGACTTTCTGACGTTTATTTTGGCTGATTGGAACCTTGAAAACGGCTGTGTTGTCTTCTGACACATCGAATATATGTTGTTCCTGAAATTCTTTAAAATAGCTAGTAAACATCAAGTTGCCTTGCTCCCATTTTCAAAGTAAATTGTACGCTTATATACCGAGAATTTCGGTTGAAATCCAAATCCCTGAGGCACCCCATTGCTTGCTGTTGGTCGTTCTAGAGGCTATCCGTTTTCACGTTATGGCGGTCGGTCGTTCGTTTTACTAAGGGTGAAGGAAAATCACCTTCTCATGGAAAAGCAGGGAGGGTATTTCGGTGCACTCAGTCGAACGTAGATGCTTCTGTTTATCCGGGCAATGAAAACCACAAGGCTTAGTCATCCTTTTAACAATTCTGCAGGTTTTGTTGTGCGGGGTTCTCGCTCAAAGGTTACATGCCCTAAAACAGGTCCGTCTGGGGTGTTTGATACCAGTGCCAACACCTCCACTCACCGCCAGTCACCTGGTCAATGAAAGGGGCCAATTACCACCCTGACGCAACGTCCTGCTGTCCCTGAAAAACTAAACCAAACTACACCGTCGGAACGTCCTTTCAACCGAATCAACAGACTTCCTTAAGAACCCGCCTTAAATAGCAACTCCGGACAGACACTTGCGAAAAAAATGTCATGAGCGGAACCAGCGGCCATTCAGACTTCACGCGAGATCTACAAAACCTGACCCACCTATCCATGGTGGTCCCATAATCCTCCACCAAAACCCACTTCCGCCCCTCGTGTCTCTGCTTCGCTTTGCAATATCGTGAACACTACCCACCTGATTCCCATCACCGAGGGCAAGTGAACTGTGGGGATGTGAATGTTAGTGTGTCACACACTGTTTTTAGTTGACGTAGGCTGCATAGAAAAATATCAGGAAGCAACTCGTAATTTAGCAGATGCTAGAGTCTTCCAAAACCAGCCCACCTCCATCACTACACAACTAGTATGATTGATCGAAAGGTTTTTCTGCTTCCCTTGTCCACATTTTCATTGTCAAACTATTGCAAATATACTGTGATATCTCGAATATCGTACCAACTGAAACATGAGGCAGCCTTTGTGCAACACATTCAGTTGAAGAATACCATAAACGAGAGATTTAACAGTCTCCCGTGAAAACTTAATTAATATGCAAATGAGTGTATTTGTCGAAATCAGTCCAATTTGGGTTCAAGTAGAACATAAGGTTGACGGAAACTCGGGGTCTGTGCCTACCTGATGAGCCCCAAGAAGGGCGAAACCGGTCGCGGGCTGTTGAAGGGTTTTCAGCAACCTTATGAGTGGTGTATTACGTCTACACAATGTACCGCGATGTCTCGAATATCGTACCAACTAAAACATGAGGCGGCCTGATGCCGCACATTCAGTTGCTGAAGGACACGATAAACGAGCGATTCAGCTTGGTTCCAGGTGAGTCTCCCATCAAAACGAAATTCATATGAAAATGAGTGTATTTGTCGATACCTTGGGTATTATTAAAATGCATGCTGGATTGCAGTGACTCCGTCTATCATCCCAATAGAAAGCCAGAACCTAATTGGAACACATTAGTAAGATTATTCCTCCATAATACTACAGTAGCGACCTTGTAACTAATGCGCTAAATGTATTTATACATTATTTTTGTGAGCCGCCCAACAAACTGCCATTTCTGCTCTAAATATTTCATCCCATTTGTGTTTGGGGACGACCAGTTGTTGGCCTCGAACGGTGTAGGTTTGGTAAACCCCGGATATCAAAAGTTCTTTTAATTACAAGCGGGAATTACCATTGTAGGCTGGTAGTCACGCGGTGTACAAGGTCAAAATGTGAACTAAATTATGCTCAGAGATTTGTCACTTCGTTAAGGGCGTTTTTGTCCGTCCATTGGGATGCCAAGTGGTGAAATCACAGACCGTTCCATTCCAGTGTTTGCACTTAAACCAAACTGTAATCATTTTGAAGTCTGTCTAGACTGTCGCACATTCGTAAAAGGTATCCTCCCATGTCATCCGTTCTGGTGGCTTTAATGTATTATGAAACTCACCCGGATGTAGGTCTGAATTTCTAACAATGTTGTGATGTCAGACCTTAGGTGCAACTGCTAGTTCAACACCACGGGACCCTCTGACTGATAATTGCTCTGTTAACTAAAGAGGCGAACAAGCTTTGTCGGTAAACTCATCAACATGTTTCATACTCATGAATACTTTGGCGTTAGACTTCCGGGACACAGTCCGCAGAGTTGTGGATTTGCATATCGGCTTTACTAGTGCAATCGAATACATGGAAGCACCTTTCACGGACGGGCGTATGGGTAGTCGTTAGCTTAATAGTTGTAAACAATGAACGTGTTGAGTGGCGCCATATCCTGTCTAGGTGTGGGTTAATCACGGTGCTGCTCAGCTGCTCGTGGTCAAGCGGTCAAATGTCTAGACTACTAACCTGAAGGTCGCAGGTTCGAGACTCCCGTGAGTTTTGTGAGGGGTGCACTGCTGGCAATTCTCGTAAAGTTGAAACAACTGTACACTGCTTCTCAGCTATTCAGCATAGATTAGCCCCACTTACGGAGCAAAATTCCAATTGAGTATTCATTCAGCCAGTACTTAGTAGACTGACGGTCAGTTGGACATGCCGCGAGATCACAGTTTCCTCCCTCGTTCAGTAATATCATACGTTCTCATTTTTTCTATCTTGACACCTTCCGATGCATGTCAAGAGTAAGGTTCTGACTGCAATTACTTTTAGGCGCTTTATCATTGGTAGTCATAAAATAACATTACATCTCACGCTTTCCTACTCCGTTATTTTTTACTTTAGATTTTCTCGTGCTCACATGTTACTGCACCAGCAAAAGTTTTATTTTGAGGTATTACATGAACCTGACGACTGAAGCTGAGTTATTACCATTGCGGAATTATGGATACAAAAATATGTGTCCAGTTTATAGGGTAAATCCGAAAAAAGAAAAATGCTAACTTTGAAGAAAACTTTCATGCGTATAGTCATCAATACTGGTAACCCGTGCTCACGCTAAGCGATTTTAATCTGGATTAAGTGACATCGTTCTGGGATAAGCGGCAATAAATTTCCGTCGCCCTAGACGATCGAAAGAGGGCTCATGAAGGAATGCAAGAATCAAACAGAATGATTCGTTATTTTTGTGGAGATTTCGTCCTGTAAGTGAAGCCAATCTATGCTGAAAGGCCGAGAAGCACTGTGCAGCTGTTTCATCCCTATTGGGAATCATCAGCAGTGCGCATCTCACGAAACTTCGGAGGGTCTCGAATCCGCGACCTCCTGGCTAGTAGTTTGAACACTTAACCGTTCGGCCACGAGTGGCTGATCAGCAGTGTGATTAGCTCGCATTTAGATAGGATATAGTGCCGGTCATCCTTCAATCACGGGATCCACATCACGCGGTCACACATGTTGACTGGCTCCTCGAGCAACGACTTCTCAGATGGAAGTTTCACTCATCGGGTGAAGTTTATGCTTCCACTGGACTACTTATAGATTGTTGGTAGTGTGAGGAGATTTAGGATTTTTGTGGAGATTTAGTCCTGTAAGTGAAGCCAATCTATGCTGAAAGGCCGAGAAGCACTGTACAGCTGTTTCATCCTTATTGGGAATCATCAGCTTCAGGACAAGCTTTGAGGACAACACCAAGTAGTGTATTGCAGACATCCTGAACCGAAAGCCATAGTTAGGCGTACAAACGATAATGGGGCCACAGGGTCGAAAGTGCAGTGCTATATGGAAATATCCATGCTGTTGGCATGAGTAGAAAAACAGCCAAAAGTGAAGAGTGCCTGGTAGTCGGAAAATGTTCATACTGAAAAGTTAGAACTCATTGAGTTATTACATGCTCCTTTCGTCAGAGGGGCAGCACGCATACCAGATCGCTTTAATACGGCAAGGTCTAACCCAGTTACTGAACTCAGAGCCGCGATTATCTGTGAAGAAACCATGTGAGTTATTACTGGTTGAGATACATTCTACATTGTATCTATAGCCGTGCTTGTGTCTATGTGACCACCTACAGCAGTATTCGTCGAAATACTAATTATTCTGATTTGTTTACTGAGTGAAGGAAGTAAATAAAAATGAAGGATGGGAAACCTCATTAGAAATGCCATACGGGCCTTGTTCGAGCTGAATGGTGATTTGAACATGCTGAAATGTCTAAATATGTCCCAACGTCTGATTTAAAACAATTTGGGTAAACCAACCAAGAATAAATTTCCCAAAAGAATCGTTTGCTTGTTGTTTTTCATCAGTAGACGACCGAGCTTTATACAGAGAGTTTTCTAAGTGCAAAACCTATGGTTTGGTAACTAGTTTGATTGAGTCAATGAACATAGGGTCTTGACTTTAGTTGGAGTAAATCAAACCAAATTCCAGGTTCAGATGCAGCTACGTTCCTGCAAAAAGAAGGCGAACATCCTAGAGGTTTAAACTGTAGGCGGCATTTGCTGAAGTAACAGGTCGATCCAAGCGACCAAACCGTCTCGTCCATGAGTTATTTGCTGGTCTCTCGGTTGAACCTATGCGCTCGTTTTCGAGTAAAGGAATATAATGTCGGATATTTCGGTTATTTCAAGCGTTTCCCAAAGGAATCAAGCACGTTCTGCAACTTCAAATTTCGCTGGTTTTGTGTAATGTAGGAACAACTCCTATCAAGTTATCTTACGTTGGATGAATAGAAACCACACACAAAAATACGAGGTTTTTTTTCAACGAAAAAATACACTCACGCTTATATAAAACAAAAATCTGTAGTTTTATACTCTTTGCTAAACCTTCCTACCTATAGAGCCATAAAATCACAATCATCTACAGATAAGCCCCATTCTAGAAACGAAACAATTAACCGTTCAGGTGCCCAAATCATAAAGCCGCAAAATTTTGAAGGTGTGCCAGACAAAGCAGTAGTTATCTCACTGTAACCGGTATGCATTCAAATTCTTTATGGGTAATACGCAGTAGAAGCCGTCCGGTCAGGAAAACCGAAGAAGATTCTGTTAGAAAAACTGGGAAAATCTTAAAATGTTTGCTCTCTGACTGTGACTCACGTCCAGCCACTACGGGAGTCTGTTTTGTGCAACATTCTGGCTTATCCCCGATCAGCCCCCCTTGTTAGACTTATCAGTAGTCTCTTGCTTGGTTTGTATTGCGCCTGTCACACATAGTCATTCTTCACTTACAGTTCGACGTATCTCCTCTATCGTTGTTACCAGTTAATAGCATTTCACAAAGGTACGATCACTAGAACCTTAGTCTGTGTCTGCGAATGTCTGGCCTGTCTAACTTGAACAATTTTATTGACTGTTTCCTCAGGGTGTTTTCACCGACCAGGTATTGTTACCTCACGTGTCGACGACGCACGTCTCGCATGGTTGTTTATTGTTGATTTGCGCAAATTCTTATGTTTTCTTGGTGTAAATATGTTTTCGTACCACGTGGAACTATTTTCCGAATTTCCGCTGGCTGGACTGATTGTGCGTCACGCAGGTTACAACCTACAGTTTCAGTGGCAAGTGTAACAAATCCACCTAGAATGAAGTGTGCCCAGAAAGAGTATGCGGTTTAAGTCGAATCTAAACCAGCAAGATCTAGCACAGGAGAACGGTCTAGACCAAGAAAAAGTGATCAGGGAGGAATGAAATGGGAAAACTTAAACGATCGTTGAGTCGCCGTGCAGTGGTAGTGAAGTTCCATGCTTGTTTACTCAAAGTGAGTAGCATTTGACGGAGACTGACTTCGCCACAGGAAACGTAAAGTGAAAGAACTTCCGAATTCGTGCACATTTAAGGTAGAGAATTATGCATAGTTGTGTCTTAAGACATACTCTGCCGCCTAGCTTGAACTGGGGCTAGGATGCAAAAGAACGACGAGAAAAGCATGCAATTTTTAACTGCCATACCCATACCACCGTGGTAGACAGTTACGTCATAATCTCCGGAACGGAGTTTCTCAAAACCACCTCCTGACTGGGATGGCAGTGGCAACGACGAGCTACTCCCCTGTGTTTTGCAAAATAACAGCCCAAAAGTAGAAACACAAGGCTTTATCTCCGGGTGCCCTTGTAGTCTTTTGTCACAGGAGAACAGGTAAGTTGTTCCTTTATGAAGTCGGTCTTGGAACTTGTGCCCCAGAACCCTAAGCCTACGTCTTTGCAGTTTACGCCATCAAACGTGTGATCATTATGGTTCAATTCGCCCTACAAAAAGAGCAGACCAAAGGTCTCTTCAAAGGGATATGAAAAGCTTTCTGTCTACGCGAGGAGGCTGAGCATTATTGAGGTTGTGCTTCCAGGCAGTGTGGACCAAAAACTTTGGGCAGAATTCTGTCGGAAGTCTGCTTGCTCTGGGGAGGAATCGGAGACGTCCAAAAAAAAATAATGTACAGCGGCAAGTTTAAGTGCATTTTCCCTGTGGAACTATCTTCTAATCGTGGAATCTTGCTTGGATAAGATTTTGGGTTGTTCAAAAGCTTTTTTGATATATTTTCGGTCTTAAAAAGGAAGCCCCAATTGTTCCCCTGGATACACATGAAATGGTCCGAACTAGCTTTGCAAAATGGACTGGTGAGTCTAACTAATATAGGGTTTAATTAACCCAACTGGATGGTTGTGAAATGTTGTAAAGTACTGGTTAACGTACTGTACGGGACTACGTGTACAGCGGAGGCGCCATCCATATCGGGTTGTCTAAGGTGCCGGATTGGGGGCACAAGCACAGGTAGGCACAGGACACGGCTCGGGACGTCGAACGAGGGGTTGACGAGGCTGATCGGGAAGTCAAAAGTGGTGGGACAGAAGGCGTCTTTTTGAGTCAGTGGGGATTGGCAGTGCCTCCTTAAGTCCATTATTTTGCTACATCTAAATGTATGGGAACGCATCAATCTGGCTGATGCACTCGTGACAACGAAAATCTACCACCAACCGCTAGGAAGTGGTAATATAACCTCCGACCTTAATAGAGATGAGATAGGCGCATCATCTATTGAAGATAAAGTGTTTAGAGGTGTTCCTGAAAAGTTGAAAGCTCCTTGCCTGGATATTGGCCAACGGCACGTACAGATGAGGTTCTTTATTGACAACTACGAGAATCAGGCGAATTAGTTTACTGACACGACTCAAACTTGCAAACCGTGTGAAACAAACTGAACATAATACTGATAAACTGGTCTCTGCTTCCCTGTTATTACCTTTGTTTGACAAGTCTGTGAGACGACAGGTCTGTCTGGAGGGCGATAAAAACACATGGCTGGCGGGCGACACGTCAAGCTTCAATCACATACTGGCAGTTAAGGGGGAAGAAGCATAATATACACGCATTGCTGATCATGTCTAACTGATAGGCTAACACTGGCTTAACAAGGACACCCAACGATCATTGTCTTTCTTACGAAGAGAACTGATTTAAATGGCTCTTTGCTTCACTCGTAGAGAGTTGTTCGATGAGGTGCTTGAATTTTTGTCATAAACTCTTGTAATAGACGTCATTTTTGAAACTATTCAGTTACTCTGTCGATATTGCGGAAAGCGATGCCATTTGTACTCCCAGGACTCACTAACTGCTCACTGTGCAAAGGTAGGTAGTCATAAGCTTCTTTCGAATGTCTGTGCATCATCGAAGTAGGTATTTTTCTTCATGACATTTTCCAGGCCGACATGTGCAGTGAAGTTGACGACTCGAACTACACAGTCAGGGTGGTCTTTGTCTTTAGCCGAAATTCGGTCACTTTTATGATGTAATTTGGTTCAAAAGGCGTTAAAATAGGTCACTGTCCGGTGTTAATAAGCAGGCTTGGTGCTCGGCTTTCAGGGTTCATTTTTCAAGAGCACATCTTAGGACATTGTGCTGAGACTTAGTATCTAGGGCTAAGCAATCCAATCAGTCGAAGTCTCGTCACTTGTCATTTCTGTTTGAGAGAGTTAATTGATGCAGCGGCAAAACGCGGATTTTCACCAGCTACTTATAAGTAGCCCGGAAGTGTCTTCCTTTTCTGTCAGCGTTTTGCCGGTAAACACATGACCGGTGTGATCAAGCCAAGTTACGTTGCTCAGCACCGTATTAAAAGTGAGGGTTTCCCGATCTTTTGTACCAACAGACATTCTTGCTATTTCCTCAAGTCCATTCATCCTAAGCGGCCGAACAGGTTTCACCTCCCATTGTACTGTAACTTGGTTCAGTCACGAACACTGAACGAATCTTGAGCCTTGAGACTAATGAGGGTCTATTCTATCCCTCTGCTTTCTTCGCTTATGATTCAAACTTTCCTGTCATTGATAGACGCGACTGTGCGTTTGAAAAGCAGCCCTCTGTTCTTCGCACCGCTCAGTTTCTTCAACAGTAATGCCACCGCAGATGCCAGCGTTGTTTCGACTACCACTATACTCGTTTATGTATTTTCTCAGAATGCCCTTTGCCAGATAGACGGTTTTCGCTGCCTCTATTGCATGTAACCATTCTGCTATAGCTGGCCAAGCTTGTGCATTAAGACAGTCCCTCACTCTTCACTGACGCATCCATGCAATACAAACCTATTTGCCAAATGCTGGCATAAAATCTCGAAGGTGTCTTCAAATATGGCCACTTCTGCAGGATACGTATCACCATCTTGCATCCTACAGCTCGCAAAAACGCATAAAAACGCGTGATCAATTTCTTCTGAGTTCAAGGTATAACAAAACTTTGTTTATTTTTGAGGTAGAGAAAGCGCGTCTCAATGCAATTACAGCAATCGTGTCAAGAGCGATCCCTTTGGGGACAAGTTGCTTCTGGAATTTTCTGGAGCCTATCACTCCTAAAGCCTGCGGTACTGACACCTCCTCAAGAAGCTAGTCTGTTCACAAAGGAAGGCAATTTGTTCTATAACCCCTGGTAAAATATAACAAAATTATGTTCGTACAACAACTCTGAGCGATCTGAACTTAAGACGTAAGATACGACACTCCTATTTTCCAAACTGCTCGAGTGTTGGCTAGACTAGATTACAGTAGTCAAGAGAGAGGCCGTTACATCACTGTTACCACTTGGCCGATTATGAAATGCTCTTTGTACAAGGTAAAATTTGCCTAGATTTCTTTCGTTTCCATTCCATTGCCTTAGCTGCTCGATTTGGACACAAGTAATCATGTTCTAGTCGGTTATCTTGGAGTGTTTATCCACTACTTGTACGAATGTGGAAATCATCATCGATAGCAATAGAATAACGTGAAAACCCGGCTCTTAATAGTCATAAAACAGAGAGGAGAAAGCAGCTCTATAGAGCGCACAGCAGCGGCAAGAATGGACACTTTATACAAACGGTCAAGAACGGAGTATCTGCAACTCAATTCAGCTGTGAAATAAAGACGTCTGCGCACTATTTACGAGGAAGACGCATTGTCCACTAAAAATCTAGCGCAAAACGATAGCCCAAATTCCTTTAGGCATTCTGTTTATGAAGAGAAATAATGACAATCACGGAAATTTGTTACGTAGCCTGTCCCATGGGATTTTTATCCACGTGCAAAAAGAATTACTTTAGACTCAACCACAAAGAGGCGAAGATCCCACAAATCTCATTAAACAACAGTCGTTAAATACTTCGCGAAATGTTGCTAGCAAAGTTTGGGCATGAAAAGCAAAATTTCCCTCGGCAGACTGCCATTGGTCATACGTAGTATATGTTCCAACCATCGTAACCTGATACGCTTTAGTTTTTTGTCTTCACGATTCTGAGTCTATCGGAAGTATTTGTTTACGTAGCAGGTTATTGAGGCAGATCTGCAGCCAGCCAACTCCTACACCGCTATTAACATACCAAGCGAATGTGTCAACAATCGAGTCAAGGGAGGTTGAGAATGCACCTCTTTTATGCCGAAAAAGGAAGCAAAGCTCTCGTTATGCCATATTGACGCAATGACTCTGAAACTACTTGAAGTAAAGACTAAGACTGTTCCTCGAATCCCAACCATTTTCAATGATTTACCGGATGCAAACCAAGATTGAAGATAGCCTACTGAAGTACTAGAACCCTGGCTGCAGGATTCAGGATTCAGCCTGCATAATCATGAAAGAGATAACGCGGTTCTTGTCACCGGCCTTTAACTTTTTTTCTATAAGTCCTTGGTGAGGCAAGTCAGCTAATCAGTCTTGTCTCTTATTCCTAGACTACGGATCGCAACAACGGAGATCTACACGACTGTTTATTGCGACCATATTAACACTAGAGCTTCAATGAACAGTTAGATCGATGTACTTCCAGCAATCTATGGTATTTGGAATGCTTGAAACTAGTATGATATCCGTTAAACATAAACTATGACGCTAAACAGGCCTGAACATAATTGGCCACTCACTGTTTTGTAAAAATAAGCGATTTGGTTGAATGCCGGTCACTGGTAGTGAATCCTTCGCGGTCTAGGTTTCACATGCTTGAGTCACAGAGTCCTGAGAAAGCAATTCAATCATAAGAACCAAAAGTTACACCGAGTAAAACATCAGGATACCGTCGTCGATGGCGAAAAATAGAAATTTACACTTGTAAAATCAGGTCAATTAGACGCATCTAATACGGACCATATTGATTACGACGTGCGAATAGGCATTGTCCCAGTATTGGAAGCTCAGCATACACACACTGGTCTTCCTTCGAAACAATTTATGAAAGGATTGTCACCGTGGAAACGGCGCAAGTTTAACCTTTTGGAAAACATTAACTAGAGCATGGCCTCCATCCGTTGGCGAAATTTGGCAGGTGACGAACAGGTTCAAAGTTAATAACTGGAGCAATTGGTCTCCTTGACATTTGTCCTTTTTCCCCTGTTTTCGTTAGCCCGATAATAAAGACCTATCAAACTAGGTGCCACTGAGAAACTTATCACCTATCCTCGAAATACATGCAAAATGCATCAATGAAAGGTACGTAACTTTCTTTAACGAAAATGCGAACCCTCAAGGGAGAGGAACTAAGTAGGGCGCATTAACGTCCAACCAAGCCATATATGTTTGTTTTTCTGGATTCTAAGTGGATTATTTGCACTTATTTGTGGCCATCACTCGTTGGTTTAGCAACTAGATCTGATCTAAGTTTAGATATAAAAAAGTCAGCAGTACCAAAAACAGCAGATTATTCGGCGTGCCACCAACAAAATAAACTGTATTCCCACAGATGCCCACGGAAAGCAACGGTGCGTCAAACTTCTAAACTACTTGGACCATGTCGTGACATAATGCATGATGAAAATCAGTGGGAAAAGGGCAAAAGGCACAGTAACGTTAGAAGAATGACTGGCATCCGGATCGGATTCACCGGTCAACAGTGGTTAACCACCGGAAGCATGAGCATGCCAGGAACCAACAGATTTACACTGAGCCGGATTTGGTGCTGTGCGCAAGTCCTTGGCATTTATGAAAGCCCAAGAGAATAAGGTCGGCTGGCAAACGTGTACAGGTCCGTCGAAAACCATCAGCCATTCTAGATAAACTGTGAACCTCGGAGTACTAGCGTCAGCTGCCAATTCCTTTAAGTTTCAGTGCAATACATTACCTCCCCCAGCTAAGTGCCGCGCAATAGTTACCGGGAGCCACCCAGTAGTAAACCGTCAAGCTGGTAACCCGACGGATTTCACCAGCCCTGTGGCTAATGGTGTATGACAGTATGACAGTATGGGGTAGAACAAACTCAATTGTGTTCCAGAAGCTTAAATTTATCAGGTGGTCCAATGGGTAAGCTGGGGACCTAAAGGGCCTGTCTTCCTACAACACGCGCGTCCGTACCACGTGATACCCTTAATAGAAAATTCACTATTTGAAATGTATTGTCAATAGGATTGTGATTATGGGCCAGACTTTTCATTTTTGTACGAAGCGGTTGTTCCAGATATGCAATGGTCCTATGCAGCGGCCGATACCCGACGTCTGGTCCACCAAACACGACAGTACATCACGACGACGCATTAATCGCATTCATATATAACAATCGAATCAAAGATGGTGGCTAGGAAATCTAATTACACTGAGTTGTCATGCGTCACTCCATCCTGCTTTCCCACTGTGTTACCATTAATCGTTTTTTCAAGAGGGAAATGTTCTGAACGCTGGTGCTCTGTGTGTTCCAGAGACAAATTATTGACTACTTATAGTCAAACCAAGCCGAGTAAAAACTAACTAGTTGCTATGTAAACTGCGCATCAGAGGTAGAATTACTGAATTGTTAGTCAGCTGCTTAGTTTGTGCCAGTGGCTTAAAGAATCGTGATCATGGTGCCCCTTATGGAAACAATGCAATTTATACCTTTGGAGAAAGTGAGTAAGTGGAATCTGAGGCGTGCCAAGTGATTGTGACATAAGATCTGTTTCTGATACACCTGTATGACATTCTTCATTCCTTGCTGTTTGCGTAGTGAAGGAACCAATTTCTTCAATCACACTAATGGATGAGAAACCATAAATTAAGAAAAAAGTACCACAGGGAAGCAATTCATGATCAAAATGGTGACACTGACAATGATGGTAGCCATGAGAGTTGTCACATTCGACTTCCGGCCTCCTTGCAATTGGTCGCTTAAATCTGTATTGCAGCTCTGACAATTTCCAACGAAGGTTACCTTGCACAGGTGCTAAATTATTGTCCAAGGCAAGTTTGGTTCGGTGAAGAAGAGTTTACTGACATGTAGAAAGTGCCTGTCAGCTTTGCTTATGCCGTCGACCTTTTAAGGCACTCTCCAAACTGCAAATTCAGATAGACAACTTTGTACTGCGGTTTTTCCTTTTGAGGAGCAAGTCTGCCACTTTGGAACCGGAAGAGGTCTACTGTTACTTCCTCGATGGTTTGGTTATCCGAAGCGGAATCGCAACGAAATTCGTTCCTTTTCATCAAAGTTCATCAGACGAGGAGAACGCCTGCTGGGGGAGTACTGTTTTTTAGTCAGAAAGTGGATACTTTCGCTATCCTAGGCATCAACAAATGTCTCCGTGTGTATCTTAGCTCTAGATTTTCGAGGCCGTGATCTTAGCTACAACTTAGGCCCAGACAGACACGCCCAGTTCCTGTCAACCGAACAGTCAAAAACATGGAACAGCTTGGCTTTACACGTATCCGTGCACAACTGTATGCTATTTGGTCTGACCTGCGCAATAAAATATGACGGACATGCACACGCGTTACCCGTGCTCGACGGATAATTTATACGGTTTTCGCCTTGTGGTAGATCAATAAATAGATCCATACATATCCATATATAGGTACTGACAGTCAGACTGCGAACGTTTGCCAGTTCGTCTTGAAAATGGCTCAATTTGAAGGAAAGTGGAAGTTGGTGGAGAGCCAGAATTACGGTGCGCTCTTGGAGCGTCTCGGTATGTTCGCGAGTATTTGTGCCTGGCTTTACTCATTGACATAGGAATTTGGAGGACTGTTCGTAAAATGTCGGCAGCCACAAATCACTACATGACGATAAAGTTCATCGCGCCAGATCAGATGACTGTGATCAATAAGTCCAGTCTCTGTGAAGTTCAGTACACCTTCAGATTTGGCGAGGAGTTTGAATATGACGATGCTACCGGGCGACGAGTAACGGTGAGTTGTGGCTTGTTTTAGTTAAGCGCCTTGTGCCTTGCATTAGTTGAGCAAACCCAAACGTTTGAGATTTAGACGACTTCAACCTTGGTTGAACTTCTTTCATGTTGTTCCGAAAAAGTGAAGGCTTTGTTAACGTTTTCTTATAATAACGTACGGTGGAACCATAATTGCTACTAGGCTGTCTGAAGTGCAGTGGAATATGCAGAAAAATGGCTTGTTGGGTATATGCAAAACGTCTCCAGACATATCCCTTCGAATGCGACCAACTGTTATTTAGGCTCTTCAGAAAAATAGCTTCCTCGTGTGGTATCAACCTACTGCGGAGGTGCTTGTTTCCTACACAAGTGAACATGAGGAAGCTTTTGGAACTGTACGAACAGCTAAATCACCCCAGAAAAATGGGCGCTGCATTGCTTTGAAGTAAGAATTGGGTCCCTGAATGGACAGAAAAAGTAAATTGGGAAACTAGTAAATGCCGGCTGATTTCGAAAGGCTCATACGTTGTTGTTATCATGACAAATGAGAGTATGGTGAAAATGTGGCTGAGGATGGATAATAGGAGCTGCGAACTTTTCTGAGGGACGGTCCATTTAGAATTCTCAAGCACTGAATTTATTTTCAGTGCCCCATGAACCATCCAAAACTTTTGAGTACACGGTGTAGGAAGATAGCACACAAGTGGCAGAAAGATCTAATAAAAGTTGGAGTTCACTCACCGGGCCCAAAGAACTTTTTTCGTTATCTTGTCCCGAAGTTTAGAAAAATGCATATATATACGTATATATACATATGTATTCAAGATTAAGACGTTCAGGTGCTCAAAAAATGAAGTGTGGACGAGGGTGTGAGGCATGGAGCCACTTCTGGAGACAGTTTCACTAGGAAGCATTTACTGGTCTTGCTTGCTGATCGAAACCGAATCGAACCGACCAGATTACAATAAATGAGGAGCTCTAATCAGGCTTTTGACTTTCACAGTGTAGATCTATAGGAACTGTTTTTCACTGTCGATTGCAAGTATTAACAATAGAGGGAATAGGGTTTTTTCTTATATGGATCAGTTCGCCCAAGAGAGCATATCAATTTTAACGCAGCTCTTTATAATAGTGGAAAAATTGATCCGACAGTTCTCTGAAACCTACCCACATCTGCGGTGAACCGAAATTACAAGCCAGCTGCATTGTTTTCAATATTTCACCCCACGTGACTTTGAGATCACGAGATATGGAAACTGCCTCCAAACTCTCTGTCGATCCTGAATTGGATTTTAAAATTTATTCACATCCTCCGTTTCAAAAGCAAGAGTCCTGGTCCCTTAGTCAAAAGGTCAAAATTTTCATTCCCAGTTAGGCTACAGCCAACTTCGGCTATCCATCAATTACAAGGACATCCCAGCTACAAGTTATCCTTTTTTCCACGAAGTGGGATCTTGAGGCAGTGTCTCACAGTCGCTAAAAACACATGAAACCGGAGCCTACGAATATTAGGGCTGGCAGTTTAGGTTCATACACAGAAAATTTACCAGAATTTTAATAACTTTTTCACTATAGGGAATGATCAAAGACTGAGCGACTTGGCGAAATTCATGGCTATCCACAAAGTCCAATTGTAAAAATATGGCAATAGACCATTATCTGGCGAATCACGCCGGAGACTGGATTGCCTATGTGGAATTTAGTAGTATTTATGAGTAGTAACTTTTACTGGGAGGTAATTATTTGAACCTGAGTGTAAAGGGCTGACCTAGTTCAGTTCAGTGGGTGGTCCAGTCTCTCAATGTGAAGTACCATTTTCTGAGGTAAAAGAGTACTCTCAATTTTTGTTCAACAATTAAACATCCTTCGGAAAATTGTAAACTCTTGTCTCACGTGTGCTTTATAGCCACCAGTTTTAAATTTCTTCGGTTTTTCGGTCCAGATGTGTGGAACTTAAGTGTAGCCGCTGCATCATACAACTAACCCAGAGAATAAAGTTCCTCCAGTGTTTCAGTTACTGACGGTAGGTGAATGTTAATCCGTGTGACCGGGATCAAACCAAGATAAATTCAACAGCGCAATGAACAACTCGATAATATGAGTTATTTTGGTGGGCATGGTTATTATGTTCTCAATGCAAAACAGTAGCACCGAACCAGCTAAAGTGGTCATTGGTATGGGGTCATTCAAATACTGTCTACTTTACCTATTTCGGTAAGAAAAACTCACGTGAAAAACGCAAATCTGCATGTCATGTGACTAGGTTAATTAGGTCGATACTTGGCGGCCTTTGTGAAAAGTATCTAATTGGAAGGCAGTACGAACGAAAGATTAAGCTGAGATTCAGAAGTTCCAGCCAATTACACTTACATTACATTACATTTGCAGATGCAAGTTCATCTCCAGGAAATTGCTCTATTTGACACAATGCTCGCTCCTGGATGTGGCATAAAACATGTCAACTGGTTTAGCAACCTGCACTTTTTATAGAATGCAAGGAGGGAAGCAGCACCAGGAACCGACAAGGCCTATTTGCATGCTCAACATCAAGTGGGTCGGAATGGCGAGTACCACTGAGAGCAAAATGAATAAATGACCAATTAATGGGGGGCATTGGAATAACTGGAAGTTATAGGAAATCATCATCCTTTTGTTTACTACCCAAAGGATCGAGATATGCAAAAATCTGGAAGCCAATGATATTGGTAACCCAGTGGACAAAATACGAAAACATTTTTTTATCCCACAGTATGAGTCGAATACGCTCGCAGTGACGTTCCGATTTTGTATACTGAAAATTCATATCAAGGTTTATACAAATTCATTCAACTTGAGTTGTGGTGTGCCACATCTTGTGAATAACTGTTTTCGTCAAAAGGTGTTTGAAGCCCTGGTGGACAAGTCTCAGTCTAAGACGTTTGTGTTTATGTCTGGTGGCTCACATTTCATTGTGAGCGGATTGTGCAAAACCTGCTATCGTTTCACCCCTGTAGTACTTATCTACGACGAGGAAATCATCACCAAAACAATAAATACATAATTTCGAGGACTTTGTCTGTACCTGGCGAAACAGACAAACGCCCTCTAGATGCTGTGAAGTTGATTTTTGAACCTTCAAAGTATACTGTACCACCGTCACACTCGACCTTTGATTACATGAAAGTTACAAATGCATCATTCCCTCAAATAGGGATCTCCCAACCTGTGGGGAATACTTTGTTGCTGTTCCCTGGGCTTTGTCGCTGAATTCGTTGGGCCCAAAAAGTACTGGGAAATTTAGGAGTTTTTTGGCATTTTCTTCTGAATTACCCACAGAAAGAACAGAAACCTGAAAAATTCATGTTTCTGGGTTTCAAGGCAGTGTTTTACCCGGCACAGTATACCTAGCATTAGTAAACCGCAATGTTTAGATATTATGCCAGATTCTTGTTAGATCCATTGTGCATTCACAGTAGTGATCGATTTAGTCGTCTGAGTGTAAAACACAAAAGAGCGGACCGGTGAATCCTCAGGTACACCTTTCAGTCAGCGTTGTCAGTTCAAACTAATGGTGGCCTGAGTCCCCCGGTAACAGCTCAGTTGTGTGGCCCTTAAATTATCACCTCAGGAAGGTACATTCGTGATGGGGGAGTTCAGCATGAAAGCCGGCACTGGTCGACCAGTGTGAAAGTTGCATAAGGTAATCAATAAAAGTACCATCGAAAATCAGTAAAATCTTGGGACTTTCAACAATTGTTTCTGGGAGTCACATGTCTAGGTCATCCCCGATAACCGCTTTGGACCACTCTTGAGTTGGGTAACACAAAACTGATCGTCATAACAGTAGATATATTAGCTAAAAGAAATACAAACCAAGCTAACTCCTTTGGTAGCTTTTGAACTGAATGATTTTGAATGCACACAAATGCAGTCTTTCCCACACTTGCCTATAGTGAAGTTAACCGCAGTAAAATCAAAGCCATGGCCTCGAAAGGGAAAAAGACTAATATGCCGACAATGCGGTCCAGCTCTACCTAACTCCACACTGTGTGGCCTATCAACATACACTGAAACAAAGTGAAAACCAATTCTCGTGTTTTTGGACAACCTTCTACCAGAAGGACTGTGGCCATCAAAAAGTGTGCTAGCTTTGGCAAATCAAGACATTTTTCGTTTGACATTGGGCCACACAGGATGTTGTTTGCGTAGTGGAGAACTTTGAAAACGAATGTCCAAACATCCTAAAGGAAAATGAGGCGGTGAGTGACAATAGAGAGTGGTCTGTTTTCAAAATCACGATGACGGTTGCATGGTAACTGCTTTGGTTGATAAAATGTCGGGAGCAGGTGAGGGTTTGGTCCCTGATAGCATCCTATGTTCTTTATTCATTGTGTAAGTAAAGTATTTCAAACAGGTTCAAACAAATAGACGACGAGGTGAAATGTAGAGAGACAAAACATATTTTTCGAAAACTACGAGTTATAGTCAGGGTCTTTTAGTCGTCGCAAAACTGTGAGCTTTCACAAGCCTTGGACTAGAACCACCCGAGAAAGGACAGCGCTGACCAGATCCCACTAGTAGTCTTTATCGGTAGAGGTCGTGATAACGAAATTCGTAGACATCACTCGTCAGTAACCTCAGTTCCTACAACATATACCACTTTGAATTCACAATTCAGAATCCAACGGGGCATCAAATGGCAGTATCATCCTTGCCGACCATCTTCAAGCCATAAATATGCACGGAATCTTTGGAGTTTCTAGTTAGAGCAAGTGAGAAGGACCGTCTCATCTCTGGTTTGATATAACATTTTTTGGGACTCCACTCGAGTTTCTTAACGGTCTATGTTGATTCCACAGATTCCCTACTATCATGTGGGTCGCGAGAGAAAATGTTACGCGTGTGCTGCACATAATCGGTAGCCCTAATGTCAAACTTGACGGTCCTTTGTATAGTGGATCAGTTAAATCGAGCTTCGGATTGTGGGGCGAAGTTCCATGTCATAGGCTTTTAGTTCACTGAATCACTCAAAAGTTGAAAAATCTGTCGAAGTTAAAATAATGCCACGATAAAAATTCTCCCCGTGGGGACGTGCGGCTTAGCACGTTCAGGAGTTTTCGTAACAACATCACGTGCTGCGGAATGTGCGTCAACAGACAAAAACAAGTACTAGACTGAAAGTTTTGCACAAACATGTCAGTCATCGCTAGCGAAACATGTGACCTAGAGCAAGCATATCTGTATGCATTTTTGGACTCGAATTGGGCAAGCTCTCGGAACGTTAAACAAGGTTTTGATAGCATGCCCTTATCGAATGTTTTCCCACTATGGTCACTTTCTCTCAGAAGCCGACACGTTGGACCGAAGTTTCTCAAGGATAATGGTTAAACTAAACAACAGATCTCATGGCACGACTATCAGTGTGCCACAGACTCTAGAACAAAGCAGTTGCAATCTCACTGCAGCGGTTAATTCAGCGTACTACCTGAAAGAACAAGGAAAATACCTGAGCTTTGCTTCCAAGGACTCTCAGCATGCGTATTAGCTTCAGATGCATATCGAACTCCGTGCTCTTACCGAACGGAGTTGGTGCCCTTCACCCAAATCCATGTAATACAACATGGGTATCATTCTCACAAACAACGTAATCAAACCGACACAATATCGGTCAACCTACCGTCCTATGTCATCGCTCCAGCCTAAGCGACGTATGCGAATGTTTGGGCGTGAAGGTTTGTCATTAAGAGGAACTCTTCGAGTCGCCATTTGAAGCCCAAAGCACTGAAGTGCTGAGCAGCCCATACAAAGAAGATGGCTGCCTACTGCTCCGATGATTGTTAGCGGGTTTCGGTTCATGATCAACCGAGTGGACAAACTTTGCTCCCTGATCTTTTCTGGGTGGAGTTTCGCACCTCGGAGTCGTCGTGGTTGATATTTGTTGGAGTTTCTGGGTAGTCCCTCAAGAGATATGAAACCTTAGCTCAAGTTCTTTGTACCTTGGTGAAGTTTTCTTACGCGAGGGTGATGGCAATAATAAAAAAAATTTCAGAAAGGCCACTGTTGGTGCTCTAGCAGAAGAAAGGAATGGGTGCCTAACAAGACAGCGTAAACGATAAAAAAGATACTCAAGTTAATAAGAGTGATGATATTCTCACATCGTTTGGAACAGACGGCCACTTAGGCAATATTCCTGAGTAAATTCAGACCTCTTCTTGCAAAGACTGAAAGTGTAATGTAAAACAGACCTGGTGTGAAGTTTTCACCTACTAGATGAGATCAGTTGTGCGCAACCAGGGCAGTTAAAATGTGCAGCTGGGTCAGCCCATCGCGGGAACCTTAGAACCGTTATTTTGCAAGATGCTAGCTGCGGGCATTACATTGAATATGGGTTCTAAGACTTGGCATTGCCATGCAACATAAGTTTTGATGAGCTCGCCTTGTCTCCTGTAAAACTTCTTGTAAAACAATGGCCCTAAAATGCAACATATGACAAACTCTTCCGGGAACCACGCACGCTGCGGACAGAAAGCCTTTCATAAAATCTACTAAGTGTATAACCATTAATCACCGTTTGTCAGTTTTCAACGGTTGTCACTGGTTGAGATCATTCTAGTTAGCTGGCACACTGCTTCCATAATCCTGACTTACATTCAGTTTACCTGTTTACGATGACCTGACAAACACTCAACAGCTGACCCTTTGTGTCATCCTGCCTAATTCTTTCTTCGGGAGTATTCGGAAGTTTCTTGAAGGTTTTTTCCACTTTCTGCCGTTCATAACTTTGGCGGACCGTCTGTACAACTGCCCACTCTACGACGACCAACCCACTAAAAAGGAGCGTTTTCATCGGCCCTTCCGAATTCCTGTAAGGAAGCGGAAGGAATGAGGAAGGAAGAATTCCAAGATTCATCGCGTGCGGTAGTAAAGAAGCATTCGTCCTAGATCGCTTCTCATAGCATGTAACAAGTAAAGAATAAACGTATGCTTTATATATTTACATGGTTAAGTACCTCAATAAGCACTGGATCACAAAACCGACAACCTGTTACAATCTGGAAAAGCACTTTCGATCGGTCTCCTGAACGGTCGCTACCAGTAAACATTGCTGTAACGGAGTATTTAAAGTGGGCATAAATGAAGATCTTGACATCGTAAGCTGCCCATAAGGTTGCTGACAACCTCAACAGTCCACTACCAATTGCACGCTTCCTGAGTTTCATCAGGGAGACGCAGTCCCCGAGTTCCCAACAATGACCTGTGCCCCTTGAAAACTAAATTGTGCCAAAATACATTAACTGAGGTTGATGTTAACGAAGGACAGCCAAACCTCTCGTTTATAAGATTCATCAACTGTCCGTGCTGCATAAAGACCGTCACATGTTTCATTTGGTAAGGTGTTCGAGATACCGCAGTATATTTTCATGAAAAAACATATATTTAAGACATAAACGAGACGTTCAAATGTAATCTGCAACCATCCATCATTCACCAGTTAAAATCCCATTTTCAGGCGGTTTTTGAACTTGCCAGCCCAAACAAACTAATCGAGAAGCAACGACTGTCTCAGACCACATTTGAAATCGTTCGGGAGGTGTTTGGGGATACAATATTCATGGTGAGTCTCCAGCACAATCAAACATAACCGTATATCTTTTTGAAAAGCGTGTCCATTTTAAAAGTGAAATAACAACAGTTAAACCGTGAGGATAGATCGATTTGTTTGTTTCTATAGACTGCAGCCAGTGCTAAGTCGTCGGTCGTGGTTCGAAATACAACGATTGGAATAAGTACGTACGGACAATGGGGAACGATTGCTTCAGCTGTATGCTGATCGCAGGCTGTTTTTATGCAGTACTAACTTCCGAAATAGCGGAAGTCATCTGGCCACATGGTGTCCTCCAACGGCATGCCGGCCACAACCTCAAATCGATCACATTGCCATCAGTTACCGATGGCGCGGATCAATAACTGACTGCCGGTCGTTTTGGAACACATTTGTGGATTCCAACCACGCGCTGGTCCGGAGTCGCTTCTTCCTACGTTTTCCAGAGCCGCATAAGGTGCGGACAAATCGTTTGGCAACTGAGAGACTGGCAGATCAGGATGTTAGACAAATTTACCAGAATAGTCTTCTAAAGTCTCTTCCAAATGTTCCACCATCAGATGTGAACTAATACTGGGACGAGATTGCCACCTCTTTGCACAGTGCTGGGAATTTTGTCTGTGGTACGGCACCACCAGGCTCACTCAAGCACTGGATATCAGACCAAATG